>MCJB01000914.1:242117-352402 GCA_002018475.1 Nicotiana obtusifolia | reverse complement strand
GTCCAAGGGGTCATGGGGCATGGCTGGAAAGCCGCCCATGACATTCTCCCCCACCTGAGTTGGCGACGTCCTCGACGCCTTACTTGCAAGGTAGTCATCAATTAGGATCTTCTAGGTTTTGAGGTTTGTCCCCCTCTCCCAAGTATTCTCCTCTGCATCACATCCCTGCCATTTCACCAAGAATTCTTAGTTGTCTTTCCTTGAGGCATGAATCACTTTATCATCAAGAATAGCTTCAGCACACCTTTTTCCTGTTGAAGTGGGGCCTCGAATTTTGGGTATTGTGAGTTGGCTCCGTGAAGGATCCTCCGTATCTTCCCGAAAAGGTTTCAGGAGACTGACATGGAAGACGGGGTGAATTTTCCACCAAGCTGGGGTATCCACCCGGTATGCAACTTTCTCAATGCGCCTCTCAATGGACAAGGGTCCAATATATTTTTGCAATAGGCGAGGGTCATAGACTACTGCAAACAAGTACCGCTTTGGGATTTTAACCATCACTTTGTCTCCTACCTGATACTCAACAAAGCGATGATTTTGATCAGCATGCCTCTTCATCCGCTTTTGAGCTTTGAAAATATAGCTCCGCACAATCTCCAAATTTCGCTTCCATTCTCTTGAGAAGCTAGCCACTTGAGGAGTAGCGGTTGATGTCTGGTAACAATTTCAAAAGCGCTCTTGTTGGTACTAGAGCTCTTTTGTGAATTGAAACACAGTTGAGCAGCATCCAAAAACTTCACCTAGTTCTTCTGTAATCCGATTATAAAGTGGCGGAGATATTCCTCCAGCATGCCATTGAACCGCTCCGTCTGGCCATCAGATTGTGGATGAAAACTTGAACTATGGCTTAATTTTGACCCAAGGCACTTAAAGAGTTGAGTCCAAAAGTTGCTAGTGAAGCAAGAGTCGTGATCACTAATGATGTCTTTGGGCAGGCTCCAATATTTGACGACATGAGAGAAGAAGAGTCGAGCTCTATCTTCTGTTGATATATACTGTGGGGCTGCTACAAAGGTAGCATACTTGGAAAATTGATCCACCACAACCAAGATAGTTGTGAGATCCCCGACCTTGGGCAATAAATCTAGGGAAACGCTTTCCCAAGGTCTCTTTGGGATAGCCGATAGTTCCAAGAGTCCTGCTTCTGTTAGACTATCCGACTTGTTCTTCAGGCATAGTAGACAAGTCTTCGCATACTAAGCCATGTCATCGACCATTTGAGGCCAATAATATGCACGGCGAAGTAACGCCATGGTGCGTTCTTCACCAGGATGACCGGCCCACAAAGTGTTATGGAATTCCGCCAGAAGGGTCCTTTGCAGATCTCATCCTTTGGGAACATAAAGTCGGTTTCCTTTCACTTTCGGGAAACCATCTTCTGTGTAGAACTGGCGAGTCTTGCCTTGTTCTACCAAATTAACCAAATATTGTGCAACAGGATCCTTGATGAGTAGATCCTGTATCTGGTCTTTTATGGTGGTGGCTACTTCGCTCCCCCTTAGGGTGGAGAGTATGCACACTGATGCTAGATCCGCTCTCCAACTGAGTGCATCGGCAACATGATTAGTCTTCCCGCTGCGGTACTCTAGGTTGATGTGAAATTCCGCTAGGAGTTCCTGCCACCTGGCCTGTCGACCATTCAGCTTTGGTTGAGTCATGAAATGGCTAACAGTTGTGTTGTCTGTCTTGACCATGAACGGGGTTCCCAGCAAATAATGCCTCCAAAGGCGTAAGCAATGGACGACAGCCAATAATTCCTTCTCGTGGGCGGCATCGCGCTGCTCTGCATCCTTCAGCTTCCGGCTCTCGTACGCTACGGGATGCCCTTCTTGTAGCAAGACTCCACCAAGTGAATAGTCAGAGGCATCCGTTTGTACCTCGAATGGCTTGGCCAAATCATGGAGGGCCAAGACGGGGCTACTAGACATGGCCTCTTTCAATGCGTTGAAGGCCTCCACTCGCCTGGGTCCCCAATCCCAAGGCGTGACCTTCTTGAGAAGTTCTGTCAGTGGTACTACGATGAGAGAGTAATTCTTCACAAAACGGCAATAGAAGTTGCATAGGCCAAGGAACGCCCTCAAGGCGTGGACATCCTTAGGCTGTGGCCAATTTGTGATAGCCTGAATCTTCTGTTGTTCCATCTTGATCCGCCCTTCCTCAATGACATGCCCGAGAAAGTTGTTTTTTTATTGAGCAAAGGAGCATTTGGATAGCTTCACATATAATTCGTGCTCCCGTAATCGTGTTACGACCTTCCGCAAGTGCTCAAGGTGTTCTTCCAGTGTCTGGCTATATACAACAATGTCATCCAAGTAGACCACTATGAATTCATCAATGTATTCCCGAAAGACTTGGTTCATCAGGGTGCAAAATGTGGCTAGTGCATTAGTCAAGCTGAATGGCATAACCAGGAAGTTGTATGACCCATATCTTATCACGTAAGTCATCTTGTGTTCATCACCCTTTGCAATCTGAACTTGCCAATAACCTGTCTTCAGGTCTATTATTGTGAACACCGTCGCACCACCCAATCTGTCGAACAAGTCTGCCATGAGCGGAATAGGATACTTGTTCTTCATAATGATTTTGTTTAGAGCTCGATAATCCACATAGAGTCGTTAACTTCCATCATGTTTCTTTTGGAATAGCACAGGGGACCCGTATGGAGACTTGGAGGGTACGATGATCCCTGTGTCTAGCATTTCCGTCAATTGTCTCCGAAGCTCGGCGAGTTCGGGTTGTGACATTCTGTACGGCGCCGGGGCAGGTGGCTTCGCACCAGGCACCAACTCAATCTCATGGTCCACAGTGCACCTAGGCGGGAGTCGCTTTGGTATGTCTTGTGGCATGACGTCCTCAAATTCCAGTAGCAGCTCCTTCATGGGTGCAGGAAGAGGACCCGAGGAGCGTTCTATATTTTCAATGTAGAGGGTAGCTAAGAACGTAGGTTCATGTCTTTTGACCCCCTTCTTCAACTACAAGGCCGAGATGTTTTCAGCGGCCATCTTCATGGGCATGCACAGGATGGTGCAGGGCTTGGCCCCATTTGTTCCCATCATCAGTAGCATGTCTACATACGGCACGGGCATGGTGTTGGTTTGCCTCAGGAATTCCAACCCCACTATCAACTTGAAGTCGTCTATGACCACCACCCGCAGGTTGAATTTTCCTTCATAAGGGCCAAGTATCACTGATACTTCTCTGGCTATTCCACCAACTGGCAAAGGGGGTGAGTTGATATCCTTGACACGACCTCTGCCCTTTCCTACAACTAGGAGAAGACGCTCCACCTGAGTCTAGGCTAAATAGTTGTGGGTCGCATTTGTGTCTATCATTGCCCGAATGGGTTTGCCATTTACCTTCATCTCGACGAACATTAAGGTCCTCTCTTGTTTAACAAGAGTCCTCTCATTCGCCTTCTTTTTTCCTTTCTTGTTGATAGGGCAAGGGTCTTTCTTCTTACGGATACCAGCACTGGTTCCCGCTAAGGCTTCAGAAAAAGAGCCAACAATTGCATTAAAGGCACCTACTGGTTCGATTTGGTCCGCATCATCGGATTCGTTATCCGTCCCATCATCAACAACTTGATGGGCATTCATCTGCGCATGTGGGCATTCATTATTCTAATGTGGTCCGCCGCAATGACTGCATCCTAAAGGGGGTTTACTCCCGCGATCGTTGTTGTTAGATGCAGTGCTAGTACTGCCTGAGGAGGGAGCCTTAGATTTGATTGCACTCCGATCTCCTCCACTTCTGCTTGGGCCATCCATGCTCGGTTGGCCCCCTTTGTGTCCTCCTTTGACAGGCTATTGAGGCCTATCCTTCCGAGCTTCCACTTGATAATCCCCAAGGCATTCCGCTGCTTGGATCGCCTTAGGTAATGTGTCTACCCTTTATCTTTGGAGTTCCATACGGGCATAGGGTTTCAACCCTTCTAGGAAAGTGAAGAGTTTGTCCTTGTCCCCCATGTCGCGTATGCTCAGCATGAGTGCGGATGAATTCTCGCACGTAGTCCCGCACTGATTTGGTCTGGCAGAGTTTCTGTAGCTTCCTCCTTTCATTGTACTCAACATTTTCAGGGAACAACTACAGGCGTATGGCTGCCTTTAGTTCCGTCCATGTGTCGAGAGTATCTTTACCGGCCCTGATGGCTTCGTATTTGACCCGCCATCAGAGTTTAGCATCACCCTGAAGATACATGGCAGTAGTTGCCACCTTCTTAGCTTCTTCTAGGCCTCCCATGACATCGAAGTATTGTTCGATGTCGAAGATGAAGTTTTCCACTTCTTTGGCATTCCGAGCTCCACCGTATGGCATTGGCTCGGGAATTTTCAGTTTCTGTGTCGCGGGGGCGAAGTTCACTGCATCCCTGGTTTGGTTCCTGCCTCTTCAAAGTAGGCCTTGTAAAGCAGCATTGACAATGTTGAGCTGGCCTGTCAAGTTGTCTCTAGTTTGCTGCATGCCCTGTGGGCTAAATCTTCGGCACGCTCCTGCTGGTGGCTCTCAAATATCCCAAAATTATGGCTGCCTCTGTGGCTGCCATTTGCCGGTCTCCTTCAGAGTCGCGGCTGATGTTTTCTATGTCAACTTCGGCCTGGTGCATCTTGCGATCGATGTCGTCCAACCTTTGCACTTGGTTGGTCTTTAGATCAGGCACCATTTCCACGATGGGCCGTAATGCGTCAACCGTCTCCTCAAGGGTCGCGATGCGATCCCCATGATTCACCATGGTCAGAAATGGTGGTAATTGCAATGTTATCCCTCGTCCGATGTTGAGCCTAGGCTCTGATACCAACTGTTATGCGGCGCCTTCCTGAGATTCTTTGGAAGGGCAACGTAAGGCTAGCAATCGATGTCAGTATGATTGCTGTCTACCGACTGAGGTCCCCTCCGTACGCTAGACTAGATTGTCAGTGCCTTACGGGAAAACCAATGTCGTGAGCGACTAAGAAAAAAAAGAGAATTGAGAATGAAAGAAAGCTTGATTGCATAAATGAAAGCTATTACAGAAAAGCTACACGGTGTCGAGGGGGAGAGACACCGTTACAGAGAATTGTTTGCTTGCTAGAAAGTCTTGAATGCTTGATCCCCCTAATAATGCTTAAAAAAATAAATCAAAGTTGTATGACTTTATCTAAATAAGCTGTAGGAGAACACTAAAAGAAAATAAAGTAAATCTACTCTATATTTACAACGAAAAGGACTTAGTCTTCTACAAGGTAGAAACAAGTCCATTTGTAGCAACTTTTTCTTTAGCATCAGGGTCCGCACGCGGCGTTGTCTGCGCGCGCGGCGCTGTTGGCATCTGCCTGTGGCTGGGCGCTGGCGCTGGTTATCAGTGGGGCGATAGGGGCGCCTGCGCGCTTGTCACTTGGAGTTGCCGATACCACGGGGCCGACCGTGACGCTGGGTGTTGGGAGGCTTGCCAGGATGCCACGGGGCGCGTCCAAGAGGTAATGGGGCATAGCTGGAAAGCCGCCATGACAGAGCGCATGATTGTAGGGCTGAGAATTGCTACTATTGGTGAAACCTATTATTTGGATAAGACTAGAGAAAGCTGTTTAATGTGTAATATTCTTGCATCTAGAACCATTCTTAATTTTAATTAATATGCAGAATTTGATAATTAGACACCATGCCTGAAGGATTAACAAGATAATTATTTCATAAAATAAGAAGTTTAAATCTGTTATATGAAATATATGTGAGATGTGTATGTTGTATGTGTGAGGAAGTCATGCTTTTATTAAGGTCAATAAGATTCGGATTGCTACTTGTTTCCTTCTTTTGCTTAGTATTAGTTATGGACAATGCAAACCACTAAACATCCTGCTTTAGGAACTAACAATGAAGGTAGATAATCTATTTTTTGATAAGGATTATTCAGTTGTATGTTAACGTGTACTTGCATGATTAATCACCAAATAACTGACTACTTAGGATATAACATTAAGAAGTGATAGATTTTCATGTAAATTTTCCCTCCAAACGGGACATATGTGTTCTTTATGCATTCTGGTTGTGTTTGAGATTATCGGTGTCACGACCCAATTTCTCATATAGGTCGTGATGGCGCCCAACATCGCTGCTAGGCAAGCCAACGGTGAACTAACCATGTAGTTGTTCTTTTTAATAAATTTCCAAGTAGTTAAAACTTCATTTATTAAGAAAATAAGGAGTAGAAAATTTAATAAAGTGAAGCGAAAGCGAATAAGAGAGCAAATGCAGTGAAATAAATACTCCAAAACCATCTTATGAACTTCAAGTTCTTCCAACTTGCTCTGAACGCGCCGAATCATACATAAACTACTCGGAATGAGATCAAATTTTACGTGCAAGTCTTAAATCACCATATAGAACTATTTTTGGGCTCGAAATCCCAAACGGACCTCGATATCACCAAAACCTACTTCAAACCAACTTTAAAGAACTTTAAAACTTTCAATGCGCCAACTTTTAACTTTATGCGCCGAAACGCAGCCGGGTCATCTAAAATCTGATCCAAATATATGCCCAAGTCTAAGATAATCATACAAACCTATTGGGGCCGTCAAGTTCCGGTTCCAAGGTCGTTTACTACAAATGTTGACCCAAGTCAAACTTAACCCTTATAAGCCAATATTAAGGAACTAAGTGTTCCGATTTGGACTCGGAACCTTCCAAGCCCGAACTAACCGTCCCCACAAGTCATAAAACAGTAAAAACATATACGAGGAGTCTTAATTAGGGGAACGAGGATCTAAAAAGCACAAATACCAGTCGGATCATTATATTCTCCAACTCTTAAACAAACGTTCGTCCTTGAACTGGTCTAGAATTGTACCTCGAGTGCCGAAAAAGAGTGGATATCCGCTCCGCATGTCCTCCTCGGTCTCCCAAGTCACCTCCTCGACTGGTTGACCACCCCTCTACTGAAATTTTACTGCAGGAATCTTCTTGGACCTCAACTGGCGAACCTGCCTGTCAATAATGGCAACTAGCTCCTCCTCATAGCCCAGGATCTCATCTAACTTAACCATGTTGTAGTCTAACACATGCGACCTATCGGCATGATACTTCCAGAGCATAGAAACGTGGAAGACCGGATGAACTCACGATAGACTAGGAGGCAAATCAAGCTCAAAAGTAACCTCCCCAACTTGTCTCAACGCCTCAAATGGACCTATAAACCTTGGGCTCAACTTGCCCTTCTTGCCGAATCTCATGATTCCCTTCATCGGTGAGACTTTCAAGAGGACCTAATCGCCCACCATAAATGATAAATCACGCACCTTCTAATCCGCATAACTCTTCTGTATGGACTGTGCTTTGCAAAGTCGCTCCTGGATAAACTTTACCTTTTCCAAGTCATCCTTTACCAAATCAGTACCATATAACTTAGTCTCGCCCGGCTGAAACCATCCGATGGGCGAACGACATCGCCGGCCATATAGAGCCTCAAATAGAGCCATCTGAATGCTGGACTGATAACTTTTGTTGTAAGCAAACTAAGCCAAAGGCATGAATCGATCCCACTGCCCTTCAAAGTCAATCACACATGCTCTAAGCATATCCTCCAAGATCTGAACCGTTCGCTCCGACTGCACGTCGGTCTGCGGATGAAAGGTTGTGGTGAGCTCTACCCGGGTCCCCAACTCACTCTGTATTGCCCTCTAGAAATGCGAAGTAAACTGAGGGCCTCTATTTGATATGATGGAAATAGGCACACCATGCAACCGAGCAATCTCCTGAATGTAAATCTGGGCCAATCTCTCTGAAGAATATATGGTCATAACCTGAATAAAGTGTGCTGACTTGGTCAACCTGTCAACAATGACCCAAACTGCGTCAAACTTCCTCAAGGTCCGCGGCCCAACTACGAAGTCCATAGTGATGCGCTCCTATTTCCACTTAGGTATAACCATCTGCTGCAGTAGGCCAACTGGCCTCTGATGCTCATACTTAACCTGCTGGCAATTTAGGCATCTCGCTACATACTCAACTACGTCTTTCTTCATTCACCGCCACTAATAATGCTGCCTCATGTCATGATACATCTTCGTAGCACCTGGATGAATAGAATACCAAGAACTGTGTACATCCTCTAGAATCTTTTCCCTCAATCCATCCACATTAAGAACATATAGACGACCCTGGAGTCACAGAACACCATCTTCACCGATAATAACCTCCTTGGCACCACCCTGTAGTACCATCTCTCTGAGAACCAATAAGTGCAGATCGTCGTGCTAGCGAGCCTTGATCTGCTCGAATAGTGAAGACTGGGCGACGACGCATGCAAGAACTCGATTGGGCTTTGAAATATCCAACCTCACAAGTCTGTTAGTTAAGGACTGAATGTCCCAAGATAATGGCCTCTCCTCTGCTGAAATAAATGCCAAACTACCCATACTCTCCACCTTTCTGCTCAAGGCATCCGCAACTACATTCCCCATGCTCAGATGATAAAGGATGGTTATCATAATTTTTCAGTAACTCAAGCCACTTGTGCTACCTCAAATTGAGATCCCTCTGCTTGAACAAATGCTGCAAGCTATGATAATCGATGTAAACCTCACAGGACACCCCATAAAGATAATGCCTCCAGATCTTAAGAGCATGAACTATCGCGGCCAACACCAAATCATGCACGGGGTAATCCTTCTCGTGGGGCTTCAGCTGACGTGAAGCATATGAAATAACTCGCCCCTCCTGCATCAATACACAACCCAGGCCAACGCGTGAAGTGTCACAATACATAGTATACATCCTTGAACAGGAAGGCAACTGATAGTAGGCTAGAATTGCGTATTTTAGTAGTTTATTGCACTCTAATTAATTGCACTTTACTTGTGATTGAGCTTTAATTGATAGTGTTTTGCACTTATTGTGTGTTTTATGCCTTGTATCAGTGACTCTGAGCTATGTAGATGTTATGGAATGAATTCGAGCGATTTGGAGCTTTAAAGTCTGAGTAAAAGCCCAAGAGATTAAGTCGGGATCGCGTTTGGGGGTCGAGAACCACATCTGGATATCAAAAAGCAAGGAAAATTCCATACTCTGGGAAAAGTCCGCTGCCGCGGCACGTGGGGCGACGCAACTGCCCATTTTCCTGTTGTCTGTCAGAAATCAACTCTCTAGATTTCCCCACTCAATCCCCACATGGTGCGTCACCTCATGCGACGCGCTTGTGTAATTATTACAGAATGAAAATCCTATTTTGGGTAGGAGAAGGTGGTTTCATCTGGGCGTGACCCTGTTTAGTTTAAATACATGGAAAAATATTATTTCTGGGACTTTTGGACATAGTGGAGATATAAGGAGGCTAAGGAGGTGTTGGAGAAGAAAAAGCACAAGGAGTTCATCGTTCAATCCTCACCCAAGACCCGAGTTTGGATCCTTTTATGTTTTCCTTACTTTAAACATATTTGTGATGAATTGCTCCATATCTATGGAGTAGTTCCCTTTTAGGGTTTGATGGGTTTGGTGTATTGATGATTGTTTGTGGATTACACTCTAGTTTTATGTATTGAAGTGTTGTTGGATGATTTAAATTTTGCATCTATATTTACTCGTTCATGTAATCGAGAGAGGCATAACTTGTGATATCTTTGCATTATATTGTTGGTTGAGTTCATTAATTCTTCTTAATAATCGAAAGAGGCTAGTTTAATTGTTGATTAAACATAGTTAGGAGGATAATAGAGAGAGGTTCTCCTAAAGACCAATCCGCTACGCATTCTTGCATATCTTCACGTGCTTAAATTGGTTCATCTTGTGAGGTTAAGACTTAATCGAGAGAGGAGTTTTTTCTTAATGGGTGAACTAATAATTGACTGAATTCGAGAGACTCACTTAAACATTAGAAGTGAATTATTAAGAGTTAGATCCCAAACAATTATCTTGCACCTATCCTATCAACCCCTATTTTTCTCCCATTGATAACTTCCTTGCTTACCGTTGTTTTGATTTTCATTGGTCAATAGCTTTAGATTCTTAGTTAATTTTAGTTAGAAAGCATATAAACCTCAATTGTTGATTCTCCTAGAGAACAATTAAGCTAGAAACTATGAAAATACTGTTTAACTCCAATCCCTGTAGATATGATATTATACTATACTATCTTTGACTAGCGAGCATAATTAAAGTGGTGTTTTGTGCTCGTCAAATTTTGGCTCCGTTGCCGGGGATTGGCAATCAATAGTGTTTGGAATAGTTTGTAGTTTTAATTCAGGAATATTTCTTTTTATTTTTTTTAATTTTTCCCTGTTTACGATTGGTTTTCTTTGAGTGTGCGCCTATTACAGGTTAAGAGTGGTGCATGACTAAAGCTTCTGCTAAGGAAATGCTACCATACAAGCCAGAAATTGAAAAATAACTGTGACAGCTGAGAAAGAAAAGAAATCTCACCGAGACGTTAGAAAGGTTGGGCAATCCTCAACAAAAGAACTTATGGATGGAAACAGTGAAGATAATGTGGATTTGGATGCGAGAGAAACAGCCCAACGAAGAGAACAAGCTGCACGGGATGCTGAGGAAGCAGCTATTAGAGATGCGCGGAACATCTATGAAGAAGAGAGGGGTCTCAGACTTAATCAACATCAACCCTTGCCTGGGAGACCACTTGGCGATTATGATAAACCGGTCTACAATCAAGGTTTATCAAGTGTTAGACCAACTCCAATTGCAGCAAATAATTTCGAGTTAAAGCAAGGGTTTCTTCAAACCCTTCAGAATTGTTGTGTCTTCAGAGGGAAGCCAAACGAAGATCCAAACACATATCTAATGGACTTCGAGGAGATTATGAACGTCTTTCAATACAATGGCGTGTCACAAGATGTAGTGTATTTAAGGGCATTCCCATTTTCTCCTAAAGATGATGCAAAGCAGTGGCTTCGAAGCTTACCCACGGGATCAATTAGAAAATGGGAGGAGATGACAAGAAAATTCTTTGATAAATATTTCTCCTCATTTAAGACGGGCAAGTTTAGAAGAGAAATCCATAACTTCTACCAGAAAGAGAATGAAACTATTTTTGAAGCATGAGATAGGTTTAAGGAGATTGTTAGAAAGTGCAACATAGTGGAATTGAAGTCTGGATGCAACTCCAAGACTTTTGGGATAGATTGACATCGGCCTCATGTAGAACATTGAGCAATGCAACTGGAGGCCCGTTGATAAAAAAGACTCCAGAGGAGATAGTTACAATTCTTGATGAGTTATCTGAAGATGCTAATCATTAGCCCTTTGAGAGTGTTGAAAGAAGAAGGTAAACTAGTGTTCACCAAGTTGATGCTAACACATCTGTGCAAGTACAGCTTGATGCTATGGCCAAAGAGATAAGGAAGCTGACCTTAGCGTCAATACAAAGTGAGCCTCACGTAGCTTGTGATATACGTGGAAAAGGACACCGTACTCATGAGTGTCAAGCCTCAACTAAGGAAATGAATGATGTGGGAAACTACAATTATAATGCAATGGGTTAGAGGCACCCCGATTTTTCGTGGAGTTCACCTGGGGTTACCGCGAATGCATGGCAAAGAATAACTCTAGACCCCAGGGACAAGAAGCTCCAGCATTCCAAAATCGGCAGAGGGAGCAATTTCACCCTCAACAACTCATACAGTCTGACATAGAAGATCTCATGAAGGCCTTCATTCTGAAAACTGATGAGAGGCTTGAAACTCATAGCGCAGCTATACGGGAACATGGAGCAGTTATTAAAGAAATAAGTACTGGTTTTCAAAACTTGAAAGACTAGTTGGGCAGCTAGCCACTCTATTGTCTGAAAGGATTCCATGATCTCTCCCTGCTAATACTGAGAGAAATCTCAAAAAAATAGTGAATGTTGTGACTTTGAGAGAAGATTCAACTCCGATCCAAAACGAGACTTGAAAAAGAAAGTGGGGAGCAGCTGAAAGTGATGATGGCAAGAAGAAGAAGGGCCCGATGAAAACTAAGAAGAATAAGAAGGAAGAAAATCAAGAAGGGAGGAACCTGAGAAGAGCGAGCATATGCCTGCTTTACTTTTTCCCCCAAAAGCTATATAGAGAAAAGCTGGACAAGCAATTTAAGATATTTCTGGATGTGCTGAAACAGGTTCATGTAAACTTACCATTCACAGAAGTGCTCTCACAAATGCCTGCTTATGCCAAATTCTTGAAAGAGATCCTTACAAAGATGAGGAAACTAGAGGAGACCTCGGTGGTCAAGCTTACAGAGCATTGCAGTGCTATATTGCAAAATAAACTCCCATAAAAGTGTGGAGATCCAGGGAGTTTTACTATACCTTGCTCATTAGGAACTATAAAAATTTTGACAAGTGTTTATGTGATTCTGGTGCCTCAATTAACTTAATGCCTCTATTTATTTACAGGAAACTGGAGAAGGAGATTTGAGAGATAAGATCAGTGCCAATATCTCTAGAGCTGGCAGACCAAACGACCTTAATACTCGAGGGGATGGTGGAAGATGTGTTAGTTCGGGTGGATAAGTTCGTAATTTCCTGTGGATTTTATAGTGGTGAATATGGAGGAAAACAAGAAGGTCCCCTTCATCCTAGGAAGACCATTTTTAGCAGGGTAGAGCTATTCTAGATATACATGAGAGGAACTCATGCTTAGGGTGGGTGATGAGACACTTTTGATATGAATGTAGAAAAGGGGGCACAAAAGGAAAAACCAGTTGTGAATGTTGAGTGGAAAGTGAAGGGCTCGAAAGAGAAGGCTGTACTGAGTGAGAAAGATAAGTGTGGGGTGTACCCCAAAAAGGCTGAGAAAAAGTTGTCTGCCTGGATGTGCTCATTAGTCCGAAGGCGAAGAATGGATCCCGACTTCGACTCAGATCCCGACTAGATGTTCAGGGAAGTTTCCTTTATCTTATGCTTTTTAATTTTGTGTCATGAGGACATGCCACAACATAAAGTGTGCGGTGGGGGATAATTGTTTGTTGTATGTATATGTGTTAGCTGTAGTAGTTGGAAAATTGAAAAAAACCATAAAAAATTGAATTTTTTTTATTTTTCCCTACAATGGATATCATTCGACGATTTTTTTGAGAGATTAAAGTCGAAAGAAAAAAAATACAAAATATTTTCATTTTTTAGGTAGTGCAATAATTCCCCCTTGGTTTTTCTTTGTGCGCGGTTCCTTTCCAAGGGTTTTGTATGAATCGGGTGTAGTTAGTTTTTATTTTTTTAGGAGTAGGAAACCTTGTGCTATGATTTGAATCGAAAGCAATGTCTCTTGACTTTATTATGCCTTGAGAATAGTGAGTGCTTTATTTGTGACGCTTAGACTCATTTTTTGACTCTTGTATAAGTACCTTAAATTGTATGATCTTAACTTTGCTTAACTGCTTTAACTAGAGTGTCTTGATAGTTCAATCTTGAGGAAGTTATGTGCCATGTGGGTGTGATGTTTTGTGTATTCTATGCATTGCATTTGATGTCTAGAGCTTGCCCCGTGTGTTTGCAAAGCGAAATAGTAATTTTATTCAGTCTTGGAAGTGATATAGACATTTGTTTGTTGAGCCAGTTATAAGCTTTTACCCACCTAATTGTTATGTATCTTAGTTAACCCCGTTGAGCATGTAATCTTGTTTCTTTGGCAACCACATTACAAGCCTTACCCAGTTGTTCGAATTGACCATCTATTTGAACCTTATACCTCTCGTGAGCACTTGAATATGTTATGAACTTTGTAAAAGTTGAAGTGTGGGGTGGTTGGTTTGGCTTTTGAGTGGAACTATTGAAATAAGGAAGAAGGTGCACTGCATTGAAAAAAAAACTAAGAGCCACTTGAATTGAAAAACAAATTGTTGTATTGTCGTGCAAAATATTCTTTGATAGTGGCGGCTCTTAATGTAATTGTGCTTAAAGAAGTAGGGAATTAATGTATATTGATGTAAAAGTGGAGTTATGATTTGACATAAGTGTGGGGTTTTGAAATGTTAAATGTATGTATTAAAGTGCTTAGGGAGGTGTAGTCACTCTTAGATATAAATGTATATTACCCGTCCCTAAGCCTACATTACAACCAATTAAAGTTCTATTTGATCCTTGACTGAATGAGCTAAATTAGTAGAGTAGTATAGTACGGGCAAGTGTGGCATATAAATATTATTTCTAAGAGTGAGTGAATTCTTTCTATCTCGAGTTCCTGATTATTCTTAAATTTTATTGTGTGTGGAACTACTCTCTATTGTTGTGTGAGGGAACTTGATTCATGAATGAAAGGTAATGTCGTTGACCTTTGTATTAGAGTAAGTGAGCAGGTAATAAATGATGCATGGTGCATTTAAGTCAAATGTTGAGGCTAGGATGTTACGGTATTGTGCTTATCTGTTTTAAATATTCTTGGTGTGATGAGTTATGAAAGTTGTTTAAGAAGGTCGCATCTTTATAAAGTGTAGTTTGATTGCTCGAGGATGAGCAATGATTCAAGTGTGGGGTGTTGATGGTAAGCTAGAATTGCGTATTTTAATCGCTTATCGCACTCTAATTAATTGCACTTTACTTGTGTTTGAGCTTTAATTGATAATGTTTTGCACTTATTGTGTGTTTTATCCCTTGTAGGAGTGATTCCGAGCTATGTAGATGTTATGGAATGAATTCAAGCATTTTGGAGCTTTGAAATCTGAGTAAAAGCCTAAGGGATTAAGCCAGGATCCCATTCGGGGGTCAAGAACCACATCTGGATATCAAAAAGCAAGGAAAATTTCGTACTCTGAGAAAAGTCCACTGCCATGGCGCCTGGGGTGCCGCAGCTGCCCATTTTTGCACTGTCTGTTAGAAATCAACTCTCTAGATTTCCCCACTAAAGCCACGCATGGCGCGTCGCCCCATGCAGCGCGCCTGTGCAATTTTTACATAGTGAAAATCTTATTTCGGCTAGGAGAAGGTGGTTTCGTCTGGGCCCGACCCTACTTAGTATAAATACAAGGAAAAATGTTATTTTTGGGACTTCTGGACATAATGGAGACCTAAGGAGGCTAAGGAGGAGTTGGAGAAGCCAAATCACAAGGAGTTCAACATTCAACCCTCACTCAAGACCAGAGTTTGGATCGTTTTATGTTTTCCTTTAGTTTAAACATATTTGTGATGAATTACTCCATATGATTTGGTGTATTGATGATTGCTTGTGGATTACAACTCTAGTTTTATGTATTGAAGCGTTGTTGGATGATTTAACTTTTGTATCTATATTCACTTGTTCACGAATCGAGAGAGGCATAACTTATGATATCTTTGCATTAGATTGTTGGTTGAGTTCATTAATTCTTCTTAATAATCGAAAGAGGGCTAGTTGAATTGTTGATTAAACCTAGTTAGGAGGATAATCAAGAGAAATTCTCCTAAAGACCAATCCACTACGCATTCTTGCATATCTTCACGTACTTAAATTAGTTCATCTTGTGAGGTTAAGACTTAATCGAGAGAGGAGTTTTTGCTGAATGGTTGAACTAATAATTGAGTGAATTCGAGAGACTCGCTTAAATGTTAGAAGTGAATTATCTAGAGTTAGATCCCAAATAATTATTTTGCACCTATCCTATCAACCCCTATTTTTCTACCACTGATAACTTCCTTGCTTACCTTTGTTTCGATTGGCGTTAGTCAATAGATTTAGATTCTTAGTTAATTTTAGTTAGAAAGCATGTAAACCTTAATTGTTGATTCTCCTGGATAGCAATCAAGCTAGAAACTACGAAAATACTGTTTAACTCCAATCTCTGTGGTTATGATATTATACTATACTATCTTTGACTAGCGAGCATAATTAAAATGGTGTTTTGCGCTCTTCAGCAACACTAACACCGGTGCTTGAAGTCAATGTGGTCTTGAGCTTCTGAAAGCTCGCCTCACAATCATCAGACCATCAGAATGGAGCACCCTTCTAGTCAATTTAGTCAAAGGTGCTGCAATAGATGAGAAGCCTTCCACAAACCGACAATAATAACCTACTAACTCCAAGAAGCTTCTGATCTCGGTCGCTGTGGTAGGACGAGGCCAACTCTGAACTGCCTCGATCTTCTTAGGATTTACCTTAATACCCTCGCCTGATACAACATGCTCCAAGAATGCCACAGAATCTAACCAGAACTAACACTTGGAGAATTTAGCATATAACTTCTGGTCCCGCAAGGTCTGAAGCACCACTCTCAAATGCTGCTCGTGCTCCTCCATGCTACACGAGCAGATCAAAATGTCATTAATGAAGACAATGAAAAATGAGTCAATATATGGCTTGAAAACCCAGTTTATCAAATCCATAAATTCCGGCGGGGAGTTATCAAACCGAAGGATATAACTAGAAACTCGTAGTGTCCATATCTATTCTGGAAAGCTGTCTTCGGAACATCCGAATCACAAATCTTCAACTGATGGTACCCCGATCTCAAGTCAATCTTAGAGAACACCCTGGCACCTTGCAACTGGTCAAGTAAATCATCAAGATGCGGCAACGGGTACTTGTTCTTAATGGTAACTTTGTTTAATTGGCGGTAATCAATGCACATCCGCATAGTCCCATCTTTCTTCTCACGAATAACGCCGGTGCACCCCAAGGCGATACACTCAGTTTTACGAACCCCTTTGCTAGCAATTCCTCAAGCTATTCTATCAACTCCTTCAACTCTTTCAGAGCCATGCGGTACGGTGGAATAGAGATAGGCTGGGTACTTGGAGCCAAATCAATACAGAAATTGATATCATGATCTGGCGGCATGCCTAGAAGATCAGAAGGAAACACATAAGAGAACTTCCGGACTACGGGCACTGAATCAAATAGCTGGAGTTTGTAGTAGTATCTCGAACATAAGCTAGATAAGTGAAACAACCCTTCTCGACCATGTGTCGAGCCTTCAGAAAAGAGATAACCCGACTAGATGCATTGACAGACAAACCCTTCCACTCCGATCTAGGTAACTCTGGCATCGCCAAGGTAACAGCCTTGGCATGGGAATCAAGGATGGCGTGATATGGAGATAACCAGTCCATTCCCAGGATGATCTTCAAAGTCGTTCATATCAAGCAACAGAAGACCCGCTCTAGTCTCATAACTATAGAAAGTCACAATACAAGACCGGCAGATCCGATCCAAAATAACAGAATTACCACTGGTGTGGATACATAAAGAGGAGTACCTATGGACTCATAAGAAACACACAGGAAATGAGCAAACAGAGATGAAACATATGAATACGTAGACCCTGGATCAAATAGTACCAAAGCATCCCTACCGCAGACAAAAATAATACTTGTGATCACGGCATCTGAGGCTACTGCATCTGGTCTGGCTAGAAAGCCATAGAACCTGGCTGGAGCGCCACCTGATTGGCCTCTACCTCTAAGACGGCCCTTCCCACCTACCCCCTGGGCGGCTGGACGTCTGGTGTGGCAACTGGTGCTGTAATCATAGGCTCCTGACCCTGCTACACTGCCTTGCCCCTAAGTATGGAGCAGAACCTCCTCACATGACCAAGATCCCCGCAATCGAAACAACCTTTCGGTACGATGAACTATTGACCGAAAGTCTGACCCTGATGGCCTGAAGGCCCACTGGAGGAACCCTTAATAGCTGGTGGACGGTAGGAGCTCTCCGGAATGGTGCTGAAATAGGGCTGCACTGGAGCACCCCGAGGAGGCGGCGGTGCTAGATATGTGGTCCTGCTAGACTGACCCTCACAAACTGACTTCTGCCCCCAGCCGGAGCACCGCTGAACCCTCCAGAATATCGAATCCGCTTGTCCCTCGTCACTGCTCTCGGCCCCACTGATGAACACCGTCGATCCTCCGAGCTATCTCCACCATTAGCTCATATGAAGTCCTCAGATCAACCTTTCAGGAAATAACCTCTGCACTCTCTCTACATCGGTAGGAAGTATCATAAGTGCATGGCGAGACAACTCAGAGAATCTCATCTTATAGTCGGTCACCGACATCTGGCCCTGCCTAAGCTGCTCAAACTGAAATCGCAACTCTTTCCTCTAAGAGGGTGGAATATATTTTTCCAGAAAGAAGCGTGTGAACTGGTCCAATGTCATGGGAGGAGAACCTGCTGGTCTACCGAGAAGATAGGACTGCCACTATCTACGGGCCCTGTCCTCCAGCTGAAAGGTAGTAAAGTCCACCCTGTGGGACTCCAATATCCTCATGTTGTGCCGTTTGTCTCTGCACCGATCAATAAAGTCGTGGGGGTCCTCATGTTGCTCACCTCCAAATACAGGAGGATGTAACTTGGTCCATCTGTCCAGTAGCTTATGGGGCTCACCGGCTGCAGCTAGTCTGGGCTCAGGTATAGCTGCTGCAACTGGCTGAGCTCCGCCCACGGGTAGTGCACCCGGGGTCTGATACACAGCAGCTGCATGCCCTGGAGCCTGAGTGGTAGGAGTCTGTGCTAGCCCTCCTGCTTGAGATGTGACTGGGTCCGCTAGAAATAAACCAGCCTGAGTCATAGAATCCATGAACCGCAGCATACGACCCTTGACCTTCTGGAATCCTGGCGCGGACATGAAATTGACTGGGGCCGGCTCCACTGCAGGCACCTCGCGCTGCTCCTCAATAATAGGATCCTCTACTAGATCCACTGGTGGCATAATTGGAGCAACTCTATGACGCCGTCATCCCCTACCACGAGCTGGAGGCCTCCCTCGGCTTCTGCCTCAGCCTCTAGCTATAGGGGGAGCAACTCCTCCATGGTCGGGTACATCTGCCGCGCGCGTTCTCACCGTATGTGGGAGAATAAGAGAAAGATACTTAGCACAACATCAAATGCATGATAGGAGATGAAGAAAAAATAGTTTCCTAACACCCTCCTCATAACTCGTCAGATCTACGTTAACCTAGTGCTTTGATACCATGTTGTCACGGTCCAATTTCTCCTATACACCGTGATGGCGCCCAACGTCACCGCTTGGCAAGACAACGATGAACTAGCCATATAATTGTTCTTTCTAATAAATTTCTGAGTAGTTGAAACTTCATTTATTAAGAAATAAGGAGTAGAAGATTTAATAAAGTGAAGCGAAAGCGAATAATAGAGCAAATGCAGTGAAATAAATACTCCAAACCATAAAGTCTACTAGCATCTGTTCCATGACCTAGTGTCACAAGTGTATGAACGACTAGTAGAATATACAAAACACTAAGCTAATGTTTGAAGTAGAGTAGATAGAATGTAAAAACAAAAGAGAGACTACAGGTGCTGCAGAACATACTCAGAAAGCAGCTCACCACTAAGCCTCGAGGTAACGGGGGTGCGCGCCGGGATAACTGCTAGACACACCTGCCTCAGATCCTGCACGATTAGTGCAGAAGTGTAGCGTGAGTATATAAACAACATGTACCCAGTAAGTATCCAGTCTAACCTTGAAGAATTAGTGATGAGGGGTCGGTTAGCCTCTGAACGGCCTTGACACGGTACACCACGGTGATGTCCTTATAGCTTTGATTTTATCAGGATTGATCTCAATCCCTCGGTTGGACACCATGAATCCAAGTAATTTTCCGAATCCGACCCCCAATGCGCATTTCTTCAGGTTCAGGTTCACATTGTATCTTCTCAGTATGTCAAAGGTTTCCTGTAAATGTTTCAAATGGTCCTCTACTCGCAGTGGCATAGCTAACATATCGTCAATATAAACTTCCATTGATTTTCCTATTTGTTCTTCGAACATCCGATTTACTAGGCGCTGATAAGTGGCAGCGCATAGCTGCCCTGGGCCAGTTCAAATCGTGGTTTTCCAATAAGAGCCATTGGTTCTTCTCATTATTGAAAAAGAAGAATAACTTTTCTTGGACCCTGATATGCCAACAAGCTTTGGAAGAACTCAAACAGTTCCTTTCGAGCACACCCTTGTTCCATACACCAAAGACGGATGAGCAATTCTACCTATTCTTGGCAGTACGTGAGGTAGCGGTAAGTGGATTCCTAGTCCGAGAAGAAGACGGTACGCAATTTCCTGTTACTATAGAACTCTAGGCGAGGCCGAAACAAGGTATCCTTACCTGGAAAAATTGGCGCTCACTTTGTTAAGCGCATCTAGAAATCTAAAGCCGTATTTTCAATGCCACCCCATATATGTCGTAACTTCTTACCCACTAAGGAACATAACCCAAGATCTTGGGCCGATTGGCCAAATGGGCCATAGAAATTAGCGGGTACGATATCGAATATCGAACTCGAACCGCCATCAAATCAAAAATTTTGGCAGACTTTGTGGCCGACATTACGTCGGCCTTAATACCCGAAGTCGAAAAGGAATTGTTGATAACCTCGGGAGCTTCCTTGGGAATTTGGGCCCTATTTACGGATAGTGCTTCGAATGCAAAGGGGTCCGAACACGGCATTGTGTTGAAGCCGCCTATCGGTAACATAGTTAGGCAGTCTATTAGATCTGTGAAATTGACCAACAATGTGGCCATATGAGGCCATGATTGCAGGTCTCGAATTGGCTAAAAGCCTTGGGGCCGAGGTGGTCGAAGCCATGTGAGACTCCTTCCTTGTGGTAAATCAAGTCAATGGGACATTCGGTGTAAAGGAGGACCAAATACTAAGGTATTTGGAGAAATTGCAGGTAACGCTGCATCAATGGACCCTACAACACATACCCCGAGATCAAAATAGTGAAGCTGATGCTCTGGCTAACCTATGGCCATGATTATGATGAAATCAGCTCAGAAACGGTCATACAACTCATGAAATCAGTAGTGGAAGAAGGCTATGCCGAAATAAACTCAACAAGTTTAACTTGGGATTGGAGAAATAAATACATAGACTATTTGAAGGTTGGGAAGTTACCCTCAGATCCTAAAGAATCGAGAGCTCTACGCATGAAGGCCGCCAGGTTCAGCCTGTCCAAAGGGACCCTGTTTAGAAGATTATGGACGACCCGCTCGCCATATGCTTGGGGGTAGGGAGATAGTAAATATGTCTTGAGAGAAGTTCATGAAGGCATCTGTGGAAACCATTCGGGGGAAGAATCTTTGGTTAGAAAGATAATCAGGGCCGCCTATTACTGGATAGACATGGAGAAAGATGCAAAGGACTTTGTACAAAGATGCGACGGCTATCAGAGACACGCACCGATGATCCATCAAAACGGAGCTACTCCATTCGGTCTTGTCCCCGTGACCGTTCATGAAATGGGGAATGGATATCGCCGGTCTCTAGCTGTGGGCACCTGGTAAGGCCCAATTCATACTGTTTATGACCGATTATTTCTCTTAATGGGTCGAAGGTCAAGTGTTTGAGAAGGTCCGAGAAAAAGAAGTCATTGGCTTCATTTGAGACCACATAATATGCCGGTGCGGGATACCGGCCGAGATCGTGTGTAATAATGGGAAGCAATTCATCGGCAGCAAGGTAAACAAGTTCTTTGAAGAGCACAAGATTAAAAAGATACTTTCCACACCCTATCACCTTAGTGGGAACTGGCAAGCAAAATCTACAAACAAGACCATACTCCAAAAACTTGAAAAAGAGGTTGCCATAAGGAAGTGGAAGGAAGTTCTGCCCGAAGTCTTATGGGCATACCGTCCAACTTCAAAATCTGGTACTGGGGCACCCCGTTTTCACTAGTCTATAGTGCTAAAGCATTAATACCGTTCGAAGTGGGAAAACCGAGCCTCAGGTTCCGATATGCGACCAAAGAATCAAACGGTGAGGCCATGAGTACGAGCCTAGAACTATTGGATGAAAGACGAGAGGCCGCCCTAGCTCGATTGGCCGCCCAGAAATAGTGGATAGAAAGATATTATAGCCGAAGAGCCAACCTCTGACAGTTCAAGATCGAGACTTGGTGTTAAGAAAAGTAACACTACATACTCGAAATTCAAAAGAGGGAAAGTTAGGACCGAATTGGGAAGGACCATATCAAGTCATCGAAATTGGGGGCCATCACCCTCAGGTTTAGGTTCTTAGCAAGAAGGAAACTTTGTACTTGAACAACTTAGGCTCGGTGAATAGGATTTATTATAAGGGCCAAACAGTTAAATGAACCGTGCCCAGATTGGCAACCTTAGCCATAACACAAGCTTTTGCACACTTTCGATCATGTACTTTACACACATAAATGAAAGAAAATTTTCACCTTGCTATTACGTATTTTTGCCTCTTCCAACATAGAATCTAAGGGTTACCCCTATTCGGGGGATCAAGCCTAAGGGCTACCCATATTCGAGGATCGTCGAGCCCAAGGGCTATCCCTATTCAGGACTATTGAGCCTAAGGGCTATCCCTATTCGGGGATCATTGAGCCCAAGGGCTATCCCTATTCGGGACTATCGAGCCCAAGGGCTACCCCTACTCAGGGACTATCGTCTGAAATAAGTTCGGGCAACTCGGGCACCATATCTCGGAGGCACAAAATCTATTAGGTAGTGCCTAAACACAAAAGGCTATGGACACACTAACAAACAACTCGAAGACGTCTGAAGCTCGTAATCAAAGCATAAGGCCTTCGTAAAAATTCAAAACCTGCTAAAAGGTTACCCTTGGCAAAAGCATCGTCTAAAATACTTAAGCATCTTGGGAAAACTTCCGGTCATTCCGAGTTTTCAAAGTCTCGAGCAAATATGTTGCATCGAAGTCAGGGTTTGTTCGGACCTCCGAAAAACAAATAATTTTTTACTGCATCTGATTCTATGCTAAGGTATTAGAAATACATGCAGGAGTAGAAATTATGAAATGATGCTGAAAAAGTAGAGACTAGAAATTGCCAAAAAGGGAAATTTTATATATTTCCGGAATGTATTTACAAAGACCCAACAAAAATGGCCTCAAAATAAACAAAAAATATACGCAACACAAAAAAAAAAATTCTAAGGCATTCATGCCTGATCTTCGCCAGTGTCCGATTCGGCGCCATAACCACCAGAGCCTTCATATTCCTAGGAACCCCCGGAGTCCTCTATACCCTCGAGTTCAGAAAGTTTCTTTGCCTCGGCCTCAAGCTTACTTGCATCCTCAATCTCGGCAGACAGGTCGAAGCCTCGAGCATGGATCTCTTCGAGGGTCTCCCTCCGAGACAGCTGCCTCATACACTCGGCATTAGTCTTTAGACAGCGCTTGGCTGGTTTAACGTCAGCCTTGTATTGTGCCACCATCTCTTTGGCATCAGCGGAGGTTGTCTCCAGATTGGACCTCATCGCCTCAAGCTCTTTACCGAGGGCGTCCCATTATGCGGCAGCCGAACTCAGCTGCGCTCGGAGATCTTCAATCAGCTGGGCCTGCTTATTAGCTTTCTCCTTTGCCACCCAAAGCTGAATCTCTACCGAAGACAGCTTTGCTTGCGTGGTTTCCTTCTCCAAGGCCAGCAGATCCATCATGCTCTTCCACCCATCGACCATGACTTGGATCTTGTCCATCTCCTTTAGGAGTTGGTTGACCTGGTCGATCTTCTGTTGGACTTGTGAGGTTTTGTTGTTAGCTACTATGACTAGTTCCTCATTTCTAACTTCAAAGACCTTTAAAGTTTCGACCAAGTTGGCGTGCTCCTGCCCAGGACCGACACTTTTTTCTGAGCCCTATCCAGCTCGGCCTGAAGGTCCTTAATGACCCCGTCTAGTTGCTCGTTGAGGAGCTTGTACGTATCCTTTTTCTGAGCCTGCTCCTTGAGCTCAAGCTCGAGCTGGTTGACCTAGTCATGGTACCGAAGGAAGCTTTCATGACGAAGTACTGAGGCTTGCAAAACAATGAGAGATGTGAGAGACATCAAAACCTGAGTAAAATCCAAAAATAAGTAATAATGCCTTTCCCGGTTTAGCGCCTGCTGCGCCTCATTGAAAAGGCACGGCACATTCACTTGGTTCAATTTTGCCCTGTCCTCCTTGGTCACCAGGCATCAGAGGTAGCTGGCTACGCCCACGGGCAGATAGAACCCAGGCATCTTCCGGGACAATAAGAATGACCAATCTCTTGCGACCGGGGTCCACACTCGGAGCAGGAAATTGGTTAATCAATTTTGGGCTCGAACTTGGACCGCCAGCTTCCAGAGATGTATTCTTCTTCAGGACATCCAGGTCACCCAACCTGGAAAAATCTTCCAAAGTAGACGAGTCCACGTGATCAAAGAAAGAACGAAGGGGATAGTCTGCGCCATGGATCCCTTTGTTGGACTTCTCCTTTCCTGCTTGGGCCTCTTCGATCAATGACTCGGTGTGGGAGGGCGTCCCCAAAATTTCTATTACACCGGGCGCTTCCTCTGGAGCGGAGTTGGCATCCCGGGTGTCTCGGCCCCCATCTCCACATCGACTTCTCGAGTTTGAGGGAGGTCGGCCTCACGAGTCTCTCCCTCAACTACTTCGAGCTCCCCTGGAAGGGTCGATCCACGGGCGATAAAAATGTCGTCATCTTCCGGCTCATCCCTGAGCAGGAGAAGTGAATTGGAATCTGGCACCTTGGAGCTGATGCTCTTCCTGGGCTTACGAGCCACCCTCTTCTTTGGTTATTGTCACGACCTCAATTTCCTTCCGTGCGATATCGTGATGGCACCTAGTCTTTTAGACTGGTTAAGCCTAACAATTTTGTGGAATAACTGAATATAAAGCTGAAACTCAACCTCAACATCCGAATTTAATAAGAACTGCGATTCAAAATAATAAAGTGAAAATTCTAGGTATCTCTATACATCAGAGTCTAATGGAAATAAAGAAAACAACATAATAAAGATAGAGGGGGACTCCGAGGTCTGCGGACGCTGGCAGATGTACCTTGAGGCTCCATACACAGGCTATCTCACTGGTACCTTGTCTGGTAAGCAGTACCTGGATCTGCAAAAAAAAGATGTGCAGAATTGTAGTATGAGTACACCAAAATGGTACGCAGTAAGTGCCAAGCCTAAAAAAAGTAGAGTAGTGACGAGGTCAGGTCAGGGCCCTACTGGAATTAAAAGGAAACAACCAGAAGATATAATAATATAATGAAATGACTGAGAAGTGAACAATGAGAAATTACAGAAAGATAACAACACAGCAAATAGAGGTAAACAACTGGGGCACGCCCGAGTTACCGCCTCGTAGCCCCAAAAGTAAATACACAACAGGGTTAGCTCCCGAGCTACCGCCTCATAGTCCCAAAAGTAAATATACAGCAGGGGAGCTCCCGAGGTAACACCTTGTGGCGCTCCCGAGGTACCACCTCGTAGTCCCAAAAGTAAATACACAATAGGAGCACTCCCAAGGAACCGCCTCGTAGTCCCAAAAGTAAATATGCAACAGATAACTAATGGGACAATGAAATTATTGCAAGGAATCCTACAGTTAAAGACTGAATACAAAATCAAGGAAGCAGGTAATCCAACTAAGCATGTAGCATAAATTGCAAGTAAGAGAAAAGATACGTAGACATGCGACATTAGGCTAACATGATGACTACACATGCTAGAGTAACCCAGTTAATGAAATAAAAATAAAACTACTTAGCAAGAGCCGGATTTTTAACATTTAACCCGAGTACGCAATCGTCACCTCGCGTACACGGCCTTCAAGTATTACAAATGCTATAACAGTACCAAAACCTAAGGGGTGTTCCCCACACAAGGTTAGACAAGTCACTTACCTCAAACTAAGTTCAATCAGTCTATAAGAATGCCTTTCCTTAGACATTCTGACTCCGAACGGCCCAATTTCAAGTCAAAAGCAATTACATACTATAAATATAACTATAAGAAACTAATTTAAATAATGAAACTATGACTTTAGAAAATAATTGAAAAATCGCTCGAAAAGGTCGACCCGGGCCCACGTCTCGAAATTGGTAAAAGTCACAAAATCCGAATACCTACTCAACCACGAGTCCACCCATACCAAAATTACTCAAAATCCGACACCAAAATCTCAATCAAAACTCCTAAATTCGGTCTAAGAACTCAACACATTTTTCCTCCAATTTCTTAACCCAATTCCTTAATTAAATGAGGAAATTAATGATAGATTAGTGGAATATAATAAAAAATGATTCAAGAATCCTTACCCTAAATGTTTCCTCTGAAAATCCCTCCAATTCTCTCCTAAATCCGAGCTCTCAAGGTCCCAAAATGAAAATGGGAGAAAAACCCTCTATTCTGAAATTTAATCTACTGCCAGATGTTTTCCTCTTCACGAATACAGAATGTGCCTCGCGTTTGCAAAGAAAAAAAACTCTTAGCTGCCAGATTTCTCTTCATGAACGCGAGATCCCTCATGCGAACGCGATGTATACTGAGCCCAGCCTACGCGAACGCGGTGAACAACGTCCTACACCTTCGCGAACGCGTGGCCATCTTCGCGAATGCGAAGAACAAACCTAACCTGCCTCCCAGATACCCTTTGCGAACGCGAGACCTCTCTCGCGAACGCGATGAAGGAAACTAGACACCAGCAAAATCAGCAGCTCCAGCAATTCTTCAAAGTTCTGAAATATGCCGAAAATGGTCCGAATCACCCCCGAGGCCCCCAGGACCTCAACCAATTATACCAACAAGTCCTAATACATCATACGAACTAAGTCGAGCCTTCAATTCATATCAAACAACGCTAAAACCACGAATTGCGCATCGATTCAAGCCTAATTATTGAGCTTCTAACTTCCACATCTGACGCCAAAACCTATCAAAAGAAGTTCGATTGACCTCAAGTTTTGCACTCAAGTCATAATTGACATTACAGACCTATTTAAACTTTCGGAATTGGAATCCTACCAAAATATTAAAAAGTCCACTCTCGGTCAAACTTTCCAAAAATCACTCAACTTTCCAACTTTTGCCATTTGATGCCGAAATGATCTACGACCTCCAAATCAACATCTGAACATGCTCCTAAGACCAAAATCACCATACGGAGCTATTGGAACCGTCAAAATTCCATTCCAGAGTAGTCTTCATGCAAATCAAACAACAGTAAATTCCTATGACTTAAACTTCCATTTTAGGGAATATGTGTTCTATTTCACTCCGAAACCAAAAACCAATCCTCCCGGCAAGTCATGTAACCACATAATGAAATAGAGGGAGGAATAAATAGGGGTTCAAGGCTAATACTCTCAAAACGACCAGCCGGATCGTTACTTCCTCCCCCTCTTAAAACAGACATTCGTCCATGAACGAATATAGAGACATACTTGAAGTGGTGAAAAGATGAGGACAACGGCTGGATGAACCCTCCACTGAACCTTCACTGATGCGATGTTCTTTGAACTCAATTTTCGAACTTGCTTGTCAAAAATGGCCATCGACTCCTTGACATAAGATAGATCCTTGTCCAGCTGGATTGAGGTGAAGTCTAGCACATGAGACGGGTCGCCGTGATACTTTCGGAGCATGGAATCATGGAAATCTTGATGAATACAGAGAGATTAGGTGGTAGTGCAAGTCTGTAAGCCACCTCTCTAACCTTCTCAAGAATCTCAAAAGGCCCGATGTACCTAGGGCTTAACTTGCCCTTCCTCCTGAACCTCATAACACCCGTCATGGGTGAAACGCAGAGCAAGACCCACTCCCCAACCATGAAAGCAACATCACAAACCTTCCGATCCGCACAACTCTTCTTCCTACATTGGGCTGTATGAAGTCGATCCTGAATTAATTTAACCTTTTCCAAAGCATCCTGAACCAAGTCTGTACCCAATAGTCTAGCCTCGCCCGGCTTGAACCAACCCACTGGGGACCGACACCGCCTACCATACAAAGCCTCATAGGGGGCCATCTAAATGCTCGACTGATAACTGTTGTTGTAGGCAAACTCTGCAAGTGGCAAGAATTGATCCCAAGAACCCTGAAAATCCATCACACACGCACGAAGCATATCCTCCAATATCTGTATAGTGCGCTCGCACTGTCCCTCTGTCTGAGGGTGAAAGTTGTAATCAACTCCACCCCAGTACCCAATTCATGCTGCACGGCTCTCCTGAACCGCGATGTAAGCTACGCATCCCGGTCAGAGACTATAGATACAGGCACACCATGAAGTCTGAGATTCTTGCTAATTTAAACCTGAGCCAGCTGCTCCAAAGAGTACGTAGTAACCACAAGAATGAAATGAACTGACTTGGTTAATCTATCCACAATTACCCAAACTGCATCGAACTTCCACTCCGGAATCTCTAGCTTCTGAAGCAGTCCACCTAGCCGCTAATGCTCATACTTCACCTGCTAACAGTTTAGGCACCGAGCTACATATTCCACTATGTTCTTCTTCATCTGCCTCCACTAATAGTGCTGCCTCAGGTCCTAATACATCTTCGTAGCACTTGGATGAATGGAGTACCACGAACTATGAGCCTCCTAGAGAACCAATTGATGCAAACCATCTCCATTGGGCACACATAGTCTGCCCTGCATCCGTAACACACCATCAACTCCAACAGTGACTTCCTTGGCTTCACGATGCTGAACCGTGTCCATAAGGACAAGTATATGGGGCTCATCATACTGACGCTCTCTGATACAATCATATAGAGAAGACTAAGAAACCAAACAAGCCAAAACTCGACTCGGTATGGAAACATCCAATCTGACAAATTGGTTGGCCAAGGCCTAAACATCCAAGGCTAAAGGCCTCTCTGCTATCGGTAGATATGCTAAGCTGCCCAAACTCTCTGCCTTGCCACTCAAGGCATCGGCCGCCACATTGGCCTTCCTGGAATAATAGAGAATGATGGTATCATAATCCTTAAGCCACTCCAACCACCTCCGCTGCCGCAAGTTAAGATCCTTCTGTTTAAACAGATGCTGTAGACTTCAGTGAATGGTGTAGACCTCACAAGGTATACCATACAAATAATGCCACAAGATCTTCAAGGCATGAACAATAGCTGCTAACTCGAGGTCGTGGAAGTGATAGTTCTTCTCGTGCACCTTCAGCTACCTAGATGCGTAGGCAATCACCCTACCGTCCTGCATCAACACCATATAGGACCCCAAGTCAGTAGGCTACACCAACACCGGGGCTATAGCCAAAGAAGTCTTGAGATTTTGAAAGCTCTCCTAACACTCCTCGGTCCACCTAAACAGAGCACCCTTCTAGGTCAATCTGGTTATAGGATGCTACAAAAGACGAGAAACCCTCTACAAAATTGATGATAACACACTGCCAAACCAAGAAAACTCCGGATCTCCATAGCAAAAAGATGGTTTAGGCAAACTTTGCACTGCTTCAATCTTCTTCGGATCTACCTTGATCCCCTCACTCGATACTACATGACCCAAAAGTGTCACCGAATCTAGCCAGAATTCACACTTCGAAAATTTTGCATATAACTTCTTTTCTCTCGCGGTCTGAAGCACCGTCCTCAACTACTGCTCATGATCCTCCCGGCTCGGGAGTACACCAGAATGTCGTCAATAAACACAATGACAAACGAGTCAAGATAGGGCTGAAATACACTATTCATCAAGTGCATGAATGTTGCAGGGGCGTTGCTCAGCCCAAAAGACATCACAAGGAACTCGTAATGACTATACCGAGTCCTGAAAGCAGCCTTCAGGATATCTTGCTCCTGAATCTTCAACTGATGATAGCCTGAATGCAAGTCGATCTTAGAGAACACTCTGACACCCTGAAGCTGATCAAATAGGTCATGAATACATGGCAATGGATACCTGTTCTTCACTGTAACCTTGCTCAACTGGCGATAATCAATACACATTCGCATAGAACCATCCTTCTTCTCTACAAACAAGACAAGAGCATCCCAAGGCGACAGTAGGCTGAATGACCCTTATCAAGCAACTCCTGCAACTGTTCCTTTAACTCTTTCAACTCTGCTGGGGCCATACGCTAGGGGGGAATAGAAATAGGCTGAGTGCCTGATAACAAATCAATGCCAAAGTCGATATCTCTATCGGGCGGCATGCCCGGAAGATCCGCCGAAAATATGTCTGGAGAATCCCTTACTACTAGAACTGACTCGACAGTAGGATTGTCAGAACTAACATCCCTCACATATGCTAGCTATGCATCACACCCCTTCTCAACCATCCGCTGAGCCTTTAGAAATGAGACAACCCTGCTAGGAACATGATCTAAGGTACTTCTCCACTCTAGCCGTGGTAGACCTGGCATAGCCAATGTCACCATCTTGGCATGGCAATCAAGGATAGTATGATAGGCGACAACCAATCTATGCCCAAAAATAACATTGAAATCCACCATACTGAGCAATAATAAATTGGCTCTGGTCTCAAACCACTAAGAACAACCAAACACGACCGATACACACAGTTAACAATAATAGAATCTCCCACCGGTGTAGGCACATAGACAGGAAAACTCAAAGAATCACGGGATACACCAAATATGGAGCAAAATAAGATGACACATAGGAACAATTGGAACCTTGATCAAATAAGACTGGTGCATCTCTATGACAGACCAGAACAATACATGTGATGACAGAATCAGATACAACTGCCTCCGTCCTAGAAGGAAGGGCATAATATCTGCCCAGGCCTCCCCCTCTAGGGCGGCCTCTACCTGTCCAGCCTCCACCTTGAGCTGGCTGTGTAGGTGGAGTGGTAGCTGGTGCTGTAACCATAGCCTGAGGATCTGATGGAGCACGCGGTGCCTGAATGGTCAATGGAGGAGTACCCTTCCTGAGTCTGGGGCAATCCCTCACCATATGACGAGTGTCACCACACTCAAAAAAAGCTCTCGAAGGACGTGACTATTGAGACTGCCTCGGGCCTGATTAGTTGGACTGACCGCTGAAAGCACCCCATGCAGGAGGTACACTAGATAATGGCGATGTATAATAAGGAGACTGGGGCCTAGGAGTGGCCGAAGCATCGCTAGAGGCTGGAAGTGCTGAATGAACAGGGCGACCTACAAAGCCCCTACCCTGACGAGCTACAGCTGGGCCATGAGAACCACTATATGTGCTAGACTCTCTAGACCTCTTGGCCTCCTTCTCCTCTCTCTCCCGAGTCAACATACCCTTCAATATCCTAGCGATCTCCACCACCTGCTAGTATGCGATGTCCATCTCCAACTCTAAGGCCATGCTAAATCTGATATTCGGGTTGAGCCCCTCAACAAATCGACGAACTCTCTCTCGAACAATAGCAACCAAGGCTGGTGCTTGCCTAGAAAAATCACTAAATCGGACGGCATACTCTGAAACGGTTATAGAACCCTGGCGCAACTACTCAAACTCTACGCACCATGCATCTCTGAGACTATGGGGGACATACTCCCTCAAGAACATATCTGTGAACTGAGTCCAAGTGAGTGAAGCTGCCTCGGCCGGACTACCCAACTCATATGCTCGCTACCACTGATAGGCCGCTCCTCTAAGCTGGAACGTAGTGAAAGAAACCCCACCCGAGTCTGCAACACCCGTAGTACGGAGGATACGATAGCACTCCTCAAGAAAACCCTGAGCATCCTCCGACACCAAGCCACTGAAAGTAAGAGGGTGATACTTCTTATACCTCTCGAGCCTGAGCTTCTCCCCCTCAGAAACTGCTGCACTAATCTCGGGCTGAACTGGAGCTACCAGCTGCATCGGTATTACTTCAGGGACCTGGTCGACCTGGACCCGCTGCTCTGGGGTGCGGGCTACGAGAGTCTGTGCTCCTCCCCCTACTTGAGATGTTGCAGGAGCAAGTGGTATCAACCCCGCCTGAGCTAACGTACTGAACATGCTCAGAAACTGGGCTAGAGACTCCTGAAGGGCTGATGCAGTAACAGGCATCACAGATGCATGCCCTCCAGCTAGAGCTACTGGTGGCTCCTCTGTAGCAGCTTGTGCGGGTGCTCTGGCTGCACCACGTGGAAATCCTTGGTCTCTACCCCGGCCCCGGCCCCGGCCTCTACGGCTCTAGCAGGGGGCACGGGTGTCTGGTCATCTGATTCAGCTGTACGTGTCCTCACCATCTGTGAGAGAATAGAAAGACAGAAATTTAGAATCCGAAGTCAAAATCTCACACGATAAGGAATCAAAGAAGTGAAGCATTTCCTAACAGTTCCATAGCTTCCCGCAGATAAGTACAGACGTCTCCGTACCGATCCACAAGACTCTACTAAACCTGTTTGTGACTCATAACACCTATGAACCTAGAGCTCTGATACCAACTTATCACGGCCCTAATTTCCCTCTGTGGGATGTCGTGACGGCACCTAATCTCTAAGACTAGGTAAGCCTAACAATTTTGCAGAATAACTGAATATAAAGCTGAAACTCAGCCTCAACAAATGAATTTAATAAGAACTGCGATTCAAAATAGTTAAAACTCCCAAAACCCGGTAGAAATAAGTCACAAGCTCTAAAGAGAAAATTCTAAGTATCCCTATATATCAGAGTCTAATGAAAATAAAGAAAATAACATAATAAAGATAGAGGGGGACTCCGAGGCCTGCGGATGCTGGCAAATGTACCTTGAAGTCTCCACGTATGGGCTATCTCACTGGTACTTGGTCTGGTAAGCAGTACCTAGATCTGCACAAAAAAATATGCAGAAGTGTAGTATAAGTACACCACAATGGTACACAGTAAGTGCCAAGCCTAACCTCAGTAGAGTAATGACGAGGTCAGGTCAGGGCCCTACTGGAATTAAAAGGAAACAAGGCAGACGATTTAATATTATAATGAAATGACTGAGAAGTGAACAATGAGAGATTACAAAAAGATAACAACACAGCAAATAGAGGTAAACAACAGGGAAGCTCTCGAGGTACCGCCTCGTAGTCCCAAAAGTAAATATGCAACAGTGGAGCTCTCGAGGTACTGCCTCATAGTCCCAGAAGTAAATATGCAATACGGGCGCTCCCGAGGTACCATTTCGTAGTCCTAAAAGTAAATACACAACAATGGCTCTCCCTAGGAACCGCCTCGTAGTCCCAAAAGTAAAACCACAATTCCCATGTTCGACAAAAGTTGCATATATGCAACAGATAACCAATGGGACAATGAAATTACAGCAAGGAATCCTACAGTTAAAGATTGAATACAAAATCAAGGAAGCAAGTAATCCAACTAAGCATGTCGCATAAATTGCAAGTAAGAGATAAGACACGTAGACTTGCGACATTAGGCTAAACATGATGACTACACATGCTAGAGTAACTCAATTAAGGAATTAAAAAAAAACTACTTAGCAAGAACCGGATTATTATCATTTAACCTGAGTACGCACTCGTCACCTCGCGTACACGGCCTTCACGTATTGCAAATACCATAACAGTACCAAAACCTAAGAGGAGTTTCCCCCACACAAGGTTAGACATGTCACTTACCTCAAACCAAGCTCAATCAGTCAATAGGAGTGCCTTTCCCTCGACTTTTACACTCCGAACGGCCCAAATCTAGGTAAAAGCAATTGCATACTATAAATTTAACTAAGGAAACTTATTTAAATAATGAAATTATGACTTTAGCAAAGAATTGTAAAATCGCTCCAAAAGGTCAACCCGGGCCCACGTCTCAGAATTGGGTAAAGTCACAAAATCCGAACACTCATTCAACCACGAGTCCGCCCATACCAAAATTACTCAAATCCGACACCAAAATCTCAATCAAAACCCCAAAATTCGGTCTAAGAACTCAACACCTTTTTCCTCTAATTTCTCAACCCAATTCCTTAATTAAATGAAAAAATTAATGATTAGTGGAATATAATAAAAAATGTGTCAAGAATGCTTACCCAAATGTTTCCTCTTAAAATCCCTCCAGTTCTCGCCTAAATCCGAGCTCCCAATCCCCCATGCGAACGTGATGTATAGCCCAGGACGCGAACGTAACCCCCATATGCGAACGCGGTGAACAACGTCCTACACCTTCGTGAACGCGTGGCCATCTTCGCGAACACAAAAAACAAACCTAACCTGCCTCCCAGATAGCCTTCGCAAATGTGAAACCTCTCTCTCGAACGCGATGATGGAAACTAGACACCAGCAAAATCAGCAGCTCCAACAACTTTTCAAATTCTAAAATATGCCGAACATGGTCTGAATCACCACCGAGGTCACCGGGACCTCAACCAATTATACCAAAAAGTCCTAAAACATCATACAAACTTAGTAGATCCTTCAAATCACATCAAACAATGCTAAAACCACGAATTGTGCATCGATTCAAGCCTAATTTTTGAGCTTCTAACTTCCACATCCGACGCTAAAACCTATCAAAACAAGTCCAATTGACCTCAAATTTTGCACACAAGTCATAATTGACATTACGAACCTACTTAAACTTTCGGAATTGGAATCCAACCCCGATATCAAAAGGTCCACTCCTGGTCAAACTTTCCAAAGATACCCAACTTTCCAACTTTAACCACTTGACGCCAAAATGACATACGGACCTCCAAATCAACATCTGAACATGCTCCTAAGACCAAAATCACCACACGGAGCTATTGGAATCGTCAAAACTCTATTCCAGAGTCGTCTTCACACAAATCAAACTACAATCAATCCCTACGATTTAAAGTTCTATTTTAGGGACAATGTATCCCATTTCACTCCGAAACCAAAAATCAAACCTTCCGGCATGTCACATAACCAAAGAATTAAATAGAGGGAGCAATAAATAGGGGTTCAGAGCTAATACTCTCAAAACGACCGGCCGAATCGTTACAGTTTCACCTCAGGACGCGGGAAGCCCGAAGATTTTCTTTTCCTTTTCTTCTTTTCCCTCGCAGTAGCCTCGGCCTGTCCCGCAACTGAGGGATCAACGGACAAGGATCTGTCCTCATTCCCTTCCAAAGGCCTAAGCTTGGTTGTCTTAGGCAAACCTATAAAAGAAAAAAGAGAAGTTAGTATGATGTGAGCTAAGGACACGATAATAGCTATTTGAAGGGGAACCTTACCATGAGAACGGTCCTCCCATCCGCTCTTTGAAAGCTTATGACCTGCGCGCTCGGAGTGCGTCATCTGTGTACATATGCCCTCAATCCACTCCTCAAGCCGGGGGACCGCATTTGGAACCCGGGCAACGGCTGCACCATTAAAAGTATGAATACAAAGAAAGAAAATGAAGAAAAAATTGAGGCTTATGGAGAGGCTACACTTACGATATGCATTCCGCTTCTCAGGTAAAGGCATGAACTCGGAAGGGATCAACTCTTGGTCCTCACCCAAACGAAGCGCCCCTACCAGCCCAGATCAAGGTCTTCATTAATGCTCGAAAAGGGGGCATTACTGGCCCGGCGAGTAAGCTTGATTAGTCCCCCTCGAAAGATTCGGGGACTATGTAAACGTACTAGATAGCCGACTCGGTGGAAGCCGCTTCAGGAGCTGCCGTTTTGAGGGCAACTATTTCATGAGCTACCGCCTCAATACCGGCGGTCGGTTCGGAAGATGAAGAGTTAACTTGTTGAGGAACAGATTTAGATGTATTAGCCATTGTTTTCTGGGGAAGTTTGAAAATTTAGACAAAGAATGTGAAGGTTTGAAAGAACGAGTTTGTGGATGAAGAACAAAGTATGAAGATTTGAAGGAAATCTTGATAAGAACCTAAAAACAACTATGAGAAATTGAAGATCAAGGATGAAGATATGAAGGTTCGAAGAAGGTTGATAATAGCTAAGGGATTCAGAGGTAGAAGCTTCTTCGGAAAGTGGAAAAAGAACAAAGGATGGAAGCTTTTATGGGGAAGTAAGCGACGCTTCGCATTCGAAGACAACCAGTCAATGATTGACACGTGTTCAAAGTCAGAAAGAACGACTGATGGACGTTTTAACTTTTTTGTCGTAACGTACGGACGAAGGAACCACAGAACATCTATCGTTTCCCATCATTATGGCACACCTACTTTTTGAGAAACGAAGGGACTATCTATATACGGGTAAAATCGAGGCTAATGAGCACTCCGATTTCCTGGTGAGGCGAACGAAGTGAGGACATAACTGCAAGGAATTGGAACGAAGCCAGGAGCCACTCGTATCAAAGCTCGAGCAAAACACCCTCCTTAAGAGCCATCGAGACCACACCCCCGGGTCCTGTTCGAGTTCCAAGACCTCGAAGAGTATTACCAAATGACCGCGCACGATTAATAAATAGTCGTGATATCCGTGTCCAACCGGATATCAAGGCATGAATCTCGAGTCGTATTGGCAGCAGATCAGTGATTAGCAAAAAGAAAGATTTTTACCTTTCTTAGAATTGTGCTTAAGGTAAAACTCCCTTGCTATATGAAGGGGAGGCTGTTTATTCAATAGACACTGTAATACGCATACCAAGGCAATATGCATCTATTTTCTCTACTTCTAAAAGTTATTCAAATTTCTTGATTTTATTCATAGTTCCTCATAAGTGTTTGGCTCCGAACCGAAGGCAGGTTACTTGTTACGCTAGTAACCAAGCCCGGACACAATATTACTACTGGTTTGGCTATTTATTCTATCTTTAATTTTCTTATCTAACGACATTAATCACTTATATTGAATTGGTCCACTTATCCTTAAACTGCGTATAAATTCAATTGTTATCCATTTTAAGGGTAAACAGTATATAATATAGAAGGTATTACATAAATGTGAAAATTTATAATATCAAGAGCATAATTGACTTTTCAAATAAAAGTATTATAAAATCTGGCTAAGGAATATTGTGATAACTAGAGCAAAGTAAAATAATATTTTTATAACAAATGAAAGAAAAGTTACTTTGCGTAATTAACACAAAGTAGAATTTACGTAACAAGAAAAAGAAATACTTTTGTTTAATGAACACAAAATTGAATGACCACCCATACTCAAAATTTCATTGAAAGCCACTGAAGAAACTTAGAGCTTGGGATAAAAATTTTGGGTGTATGTAATTGTGATTTATTTTGATGTGATGTTATTGGAATATATAAAATATATTACTGAGCTTGTATATTAAATTTGAGACGATTGGTAGAAATTTGAATTACGATTCAAAGGAAAAAGACGAAGTTTCTGTATGTATATATATTTGTGTATGCCCTGTATATTTACGCACCCGTTTGACCACTATAAGTACCTGTCTTAGTACCTGCACATTCTGTGCAGAAGTGTATCATGAGTACGTAAAATACGACGTACCTAGTAAGTATCTAGTCTAACGTCGAAGAAGTAGGGACGAGGGGTCGACTTGTTACTTACTAGTGGTCAAATAATAATAAAATACATAAAGTAGACATGGAAGATAAGCAACAACTAGCAAGGAAACAGATAAAACATTAATAGTAAATTTCCAACATGAATATATATCAAATCACTAAAATGTCATATTCGGCCTTGAAGGCACTAACTCAACTATTACCAAAACCAAATCCAATCTCAAGAATTAATCACGAGTATGCCGAGGCGAACGACCCGATCCCATAGGAATAATGATACATAGTACTGCCTAGGCGAACTGCACGATCCTATAAGAATAGTGTTACAGTATTATCAAGGAAAACGATCCGATCCCATAAGAGTAATTTATAACATTGCCGAGACGAATGGCCCGATCCCATAAAAGTAGAGATGTTACCTTGCTCACGGAAGTGCATGCGAGTCGAAAAGAGACGGATCTATAGTTCATCAAATATTTCACAATTTTCCAAAGTAAGGGGCTAAATCAATATTTTTATTCTAACCTCAAACCAATCATAAATTAATAAAACGAAATACACAAGATACATAAAAATAACACAATTAAGACATGATGTGAATCTAAGTCTACCCGAACATAACATAAATATAGCTATGTACGGACTCTCGTCACCTAGTGCATAAGTAACTCCCTGCAACAAGTAGCACATAACAATTAATGCATCTAAGGGGATAAATTCCCTCTTACAAGATTCGACAAGAGACTTACCTTGCTTCCAAGATTACTATCCGGCTCTTTAACCTCACTATAACTCCTCAAACGAAGCCTAGCAATCCGAAACTAATCAAAAGTCGTATAAACAAACCAATATATGCTCAAAAGATCATAATTTAACTATTCAACTAATTTTCCAACCAAATTAGGAAAGTCCATAAAAGTCGCACACGTGCCCGGATTCCGAAAATATTTGAAGATAAATATTACCCATGACCTCACAAACTCTAATATATAATTTATTTTCAATTCCATAATAAATTTCGTGGTTAAATCCCACAATTTTTACTAATTTCCATGTTAAAATATACCCATAATCCGTGTAAACTCAAGAACTAGTAGGGATCACTTACCTCGTGATGTTTGATGAAAATCATCACAAAAGACCTCTCAAAACCGGCAAACCAGCAGGCAAATCCAGCAACTACTTGACACAGCAGCAATCCTAGCAAATAACCAACAGAAACAACACTCTTAAGTCAACATAGATGATCACATATACCCAAGGCAGCAAAAACAACACACAAACTCAAGAAATCTTTCACACCAGCAACACACAACACACCTTCAAAGTATCAACAACTTCAACAATCAGAGGCAAAAAAACAAGAAGAAGTATATCATCATCAATGTCACCACTGATGATAATACACATTTCCACACAGATTGGTCTATATTATTGCTGCAGTTGCAATGTGTGGTATTAGCACTTTTAGTGCTCATTCTATTGCAACTACAGCAATCATCATGGATCTCCACAGCACTCATATTCCATAGACATCCAATCAACACAAAGCAGCAAAGGAGCAGGGATATACACAGACATGATTCAACTCAGCAGTAGCTTCAAGTAACAGAAACACAGACTCCAGCCCTCATAATCCACAAAAGCCCAATCAACATAAAGCACCACAGGAACAAAGATTTACAGAGGCATAAAGCAAAGCAGCAGCGGTTTCAAGACACAGAAACAGAGTTAATAGAATACCAGCAGAACTAGCACCCATCCAGGAACAACAACAATCAGAACAGACCACATCAAAACACACTGACCTTACACCTGAGTGTCCAGCCACAAGAACAAGCAGTACTTCCCCTCAGATGCAGAGAATCAAACAATCATCAACAACAGCCTCATCCTATAGCACACACCGTATCTAGTTTCAATAGCAGCAACTGGAAAATCTCCAGCAAACAGCACAAGCAACACTGATGTTCAGACATAAGATATTTTTTGACAGCTATCTTCAACTTGGCTTTAGCGTTTCTCAAGGTCAAAGCAAAGTTATAGATAGCTCATTCCTTTTTGTCACTCTTTTGCAATATCTTGGCAGCATAGGTAGATGTCAGATGCATATAGTAGGGAACAAATTCCCTTATAACTTAGTAGATATAGGAATACATGTACTTTTTTTATATAGCTGACCTAGAAAAATTTCACATTGTTTTTGTACATACGATTTTCTATCATCAAATAGACAACCGTTACATCACCTTAGGTCTAACACCCTACTACTTTCTAGGTACAATTAGTTATCACTTTAGAATGACTAATAGAACATGCATTTTTTTTTGAGATAAGGTTTATGTCCCCCTCCACTGTTGTACTTTATTTTCAGTAATAAAAATGCATATTTAGCCACAAAAAAAAAACGGGCCAACCCAAGTGAAAATGAAAGAAAATGAGCCAAATCCCGTATTAAAATCAAATCTGCCCAGGCCCGCTCCTCGTCGCGATCGCGAGGCTTTTTTCACGATCGCGGAGGCCAACTCCTCCCAGCTACCTAGCTACTCTTTGCGTTCACGACTGCATGGTCGCGTTCGCGATGCCCAGCTGCCTTTCGCATTCGCATTACACCAATCACGTTCACAAAGGCCTCTGCCTCTTAGCCCATCCCACTCCCAGCCTTCTTCGCTTTCGCGAAAGAGGACCAGGTCCTTCTCTGCGTTCGCAGGAGCTTCTTCGCGTTCGCAAAGAGTAAAATCACGGGCGCTACATCAGTCTTCTTTGTGATCACTGGACAACCTTCGCGATCGCGAAGCACACCAGCACACCAACACACTAGCAATTTCAGCCAAGTTTAAACATGCTCCGGGTGATCTAAAACACAACCGAGCCACACGGGACCCCGTCCGAATGGACCAACAAGTCCATAAACATATTGAGGACTTACTCAAAGCCTCGAAACACATCAAACAACATCGGAATCAAGAATTGTACCTCAAAACCCCATTAATCAACTTCTAAGCTTCAAACTCATTTCAACAAACTCCGAATGCGTCGAAACATACTTAGACAACTCGAAATGACTCCAACTTTTAGGCACAAGTCATAAATCACAATACAAACCTATTCCAAGGCACGAAATCTCAAACGGACATCGATAACACCAAAATCTACTTCAAGTCAAACTTAGGAAATTCTAAAACCTTCAAAATGCCACCTTTCAACAATAAGCACTGAAACACTCCCATCCCACCTGAAACTCAATCCGACCATACGCCCCAGTCCAAAATCATCATACAAACCTATTGGAACCTTCAAATCCTGATTCCGAGGTCGTTTACTAAAAGTGTTGATTCAAGTCAAACTTGGCCACCTTCGGCCATTATTATGGAACTAAGTGTTCCGAATTCAACCCAAACCCTTCCAAAGCCAAGCCAACCATCTCCGCAAGTCACGAAATAGTAAAAGCACATACAGGAAGAGTTAAATAGGGAACAAGGATCTATAGAGCAAAACGACTGGCTGGGTCGTTATATTCTCCACCTCTTAATCAAACGTTCGTCCTCCAACGGGTCTAGAATCATACCTGGAGTGTTGAATAAATGTGGATATCTGCTCCCGCATGTCCTCCTTGGCCTCCAATTCGCTTCCATGACTGGTTGACCCCTCCACTGGACCGTCACTGCTGAAATCTTCTTAGAACTCAACTTGTCAACCTGCCTGTCCACAATGGCAACTAGCGCATAACCCAAGCTCTCATCAAGATGCATTGTACTATAATCTAACACGTGAGATCTGTCGGCATGGTACTATCGGAGCATAGACACGTGGAAAATCGGATGAACTCCCAACAGACTGGGAGGTAAAGAAAGCTCGTAAGCAACTTCCCCAACTCGCTTCAGCACCTCAAATGGACCAATAAACCTCGGACTCAGTTTGTCCTTCTTTCTGAACCTCATGATACCATTCACCGGCGAGACTTTCAAGAGAACTTTCTCCCATACCATAAATGATAAATCACGCGCTTTCTGATCTGTATAACTCTTTTGTCTATATTGTGCTCTCGAAGTCGCTCCTGATTTAACTTCACCTTATCCAATGCATTCTTTATATAATCAGTACCATAAAACCTAGCCTCACCAGGCTCGAACCAACAGATAGAGGAACGCCATTGCTAACCGTATAAGGCCTCCAATGGATCCATCTCGATATTGGACTGATAACTATTCTTATAAGAAAACTCGGCCAATGGTAAGAATAGGTCCCACTGCCTTTCGAAGTCAATAAAACATGCTCTGAGCATATCCTCCAGAATCTAAACTATCCGCTCTCATTGCTCGTTGATTTGAGGATGAAAAGTTGTTCTGAGCTCTACCCGTGTACCCAACTCACCCTGTACTGCTCTCCAGAAATGTGAAGTGAACGGAGGGCCTCTATCTGAAATGATGGAAATTGGCACACCATGCAGCCAAACAATCTCCTGAATATAAATTTGGGCAACCTTCCTGAAGAGTACGTAGGCACCACCGGAATAAAATGTGCAGACTTGTTCAGTCGTTCTACAATGACCCAAACATCATCGAATTTCCTCAACGTTCGTGGCAACCCAACTACGAAATCCATAGTGATGCGCTCCCACTTCCACTATGGTTTAACCATCTGCTGAAGTAGGCCACCTGGCCTCTGGTGCTCATACTTAACCTACTGGAAATTTAGACACCTCGCCACATACTCAACTATTTCCTTCTTCATCCGCCGCCACAAGTAATGCTGCCTCAAGTCATAATACATCTTCGTAGTACCAGGATCAATAGAATACCACAAAACTATGTGCCTCCTCTAGAATTGTCTCCCTCAGACCATCAACATTAGGAACACACAAGCGACCCTAGAGTCGCAGAACACAGTTATCACCAATAGTAACCTCCTTGGCATCACCCCGTAGCACCGTCTCTCTAAGGACCAGCAATTGCGGATCATCATACTGGTGAGCCTTGATCCACTCGAATAAAGAAGACTGAGCCAAACACATGCAAAAACTCATCTGGGCTCAGAAATATCCAACCTCACAAGTCAGTTGGCTAAGGACTGGATGTCTAATGCCAATGGCCTCTCTTGTGCTGAAATGAATGCACTCTCAACTTTCTGCTCAAGGCATCCTCGACCACATTTGCCTTGCCCGGATGATAGAGGATAGTAATATCATAATCCTTCAGTAACTCAAGCCACCTGCGCTGCCTCATATTAAGATCCCTCATCTTAAACAAATGCTGCAAAATGCGTGATCAGTGTAAGGCTCGCAAGACACCCCGTAAAGGTAATGTCTCTAGATCTTTAGGGCATGAACTATCGCGGCCAACTCCCAATCATGCACAGAATAATTCTTCTCGTGGGGCTTCAGCTGACGTGAAGTATATGCAATAACTCGGCCCTCTTGCATCAATACACAACCAAATCCAAAATGTGAAGCATCGCAATACACAGTATACATCCCTGATCCATAGGGCAACACTAACACTGACGATGTAGTCAATACGATCTTGAGCTTCTGAATGCTCACCTCAGAATCATTGGACTATCTGAACGAAGCACCCTTTTGGATCAATCTAGTAAAATGAGCTGCAATAGACGAGAAGTCCTCCACAAACCGATGATAATAACCTGCTAACCCTAAGAAACTCCTGATCTTGGTCGCTGTGGTAGGACGAGGCCAACTCTGATTTTCTTAGGATCCACCTTAATACCCTCACTTGATACAACATGCCCCAAGAAAGCAACTGAGTCTAACCAGAACTCGCACTTAGAGAACATAGAATATAGCTTCCATTTCGCAAGGTCTGAAGCATTAACCTCAAATGCTGCTTGTGCTCCTCTATACTACGCTAGTAGATCAATATTTCATCAATGAAGACAATGACAAAGGAGTCAAGATATGGCCTGAATACCTGATTCATCAAATCCATAAACTCCGCTGGGACGTTAGTTAAGACGAAGGACATCACTAGAATTAGTGCTCATATCTGGTCTAGAAAACCGTCTTCGGAACATCTGAAGCATGAATCTTCAGCTGATGATACCCAGATCTCAAGTCGATCTTCGAGAACACTCTGGCTCCATGTACCTGATCAAACAAATCATCAATGCACGACAATGGGTACTTATTCTTGATGGTGACTTTGATCAACTGGCGGTAATCAATGCACATCCGCATACTCCTATCCTTCTTCTTCACAAATAACACTAGTGTGTCCCGAGGTGACACACTTGGCCTGATGAACCCCTATCTAAGAAACTCCTGAAGTTGCTCCTTTAACTCTCTTAGCTCCTTTGGATCCATGCAATAAGGCAAAGTAGAGATAGGTTGGGTGGTTGTCACTAAATCAATGCCAAAATCGATATCCCGATCTGGCGGCACACCTGGTAGGGCAGCAAGAAATACAATGGAAAACTATCGTACCACCGATACTGAATCTAACGTGGGAGTCTCTGTAGTAGTATCTTGAACCAAGGCCAAATAGGCCAAAAAACCCTTCTCGACCATATGTAGAGCCTTCAAGAAAGAGATAACCCGACTAGAAGTACAAACAGACGAACCCCTCAACTCTAATCAAGGCAACTCTGGCATCACAAAGGTAACAGTCTTGGCATAGCAATCAAGAATGGCATGGTACGGAGACAACCAGTCCATGCCTTGGATAACCTCAAAATAAACCATATCGAGCTACAGAAGATACGATTTGGTCTCATAACCATAGAAAGTCACTACACACGACCATTAGACCTGACCCACAATGATAGAACACCCAGCATGGACATATATACAGGAACACCCAAGGACTCGTGAGATACATTCAGATAAGGAGCAAATAGAGAAGAAACATAGGAATAAGTAGACCCTAGATCAAATAGTACTGAAGCATCCCAACGACAAATAGAAATAGTACTTGTGATCACTGCATCAGAGGCGACTGCCTCTGGACTGGCTGGGAAAGCATAGAGTCTAGTTGGATGCCACCTAACGGGCCTCCACCACTAGAGCGACCCCTATCCACCTGCCTTGCGCCTTTGGTCGGGCGGGCGGCAGTGTAGTAGCTGGTCTGGTAATCACGGGCCAATGGTTCTAGTGCACTGCCTTGCCGTAAAGTCTGGAACAAAACCTCTTCATGTGGCCTGACTTCCCGTATGCAAACCCTTGGAGCAGTGAACTACTGACAAGAAGTCTGACCTTATGGCCTAAATACCCACTAGAGGGACCCTGAATAGCTGGCGGACAGTAAGTACTCTATGGAATAGCACTAAAGTAAGGTTGTGCTAGAGCATCCGAGTAGGAGGTGGTGCTGAATGCATGGGCCTGCTAGACTGGCCCCTCATGAACTGACCTCTGCCCCCAGGTGGGGCGCCACAAAATCTACCAAAATGTCAGGGACGCTTATCCCTCGGCGCAAACTCTCTGCTGCGGTAGCGGATATGCTTGATCCTCTAAGCTATATCCACAACCGGATGAAAGGAAGTCCCCATATCTGCCTCACGGGCCATAGAAACCTGATTCTCATGGTGCATACCTGCAATAAACCTTCGCAGCCTCTTTGCATCTGTGGGGAGTGTAATAGCTACATGGTGAGACAAGTCAGTGAATCTCACCTCATAGTCGGTCAAGGACATGACCCTGACGGAGCCGCTCGAACTAACCTCGAAGCTCCTCTATCTCTGAAGGTGGTATGTACTTATCCAAGAATAGATGCATAAACTGATCCCAAGTCAAGGGAGGTGAACCGACTGGCCTATTATGAATGTAAGCCTGCCACTATCTGCGGGCCTTGCCCTCAAGATGATGTGGTGAAGTCCACCCCGTATCCCCATGTTATATAGTCTCTACTTGCACCGGTCAATGAAATCTGTGGGCCCTCTAATCGCTCACCCCTAAAGACAGGAGGACAAAGCCTATTCCATTTGTCCAGCCGTTTCTGTTGCTCAACGGTCGTGACTGGTCTATGCTCTAGCACATCCGCTGCAACTGGTTGGAACCCCCTCCCCCCTCCTCTCCCCCCACAGTTAGTGCACCTGGGGTCTGATCTTGGAGCCTGAGCGATAAGGGTCTGTGCTCCTCCTCCTGCCTGAGATGTGGCAGGGTCCGCTACAAATAAACTAGCATGCATCATTGAATCCATGAACCGCATCATACGTCCTATGACCTCCTGAAATCCCAGTGCAGTCATGAAATCTACTAGGGCCGGCTCAGCTGCAGGTGCCTTATCCTACTCCTCAATAACAGGATTCTCCGCTGGATCCACTAGGGGTACAACGGGAGCAACTCTAGGACGCCCTCGTCCTCTTAGAGGAGCTGGAGCCCTCCCCTGGCCTCTACTTCGGCCTCCAGCAATGGTAGCTCCTCTACCGCCGGGTACATCTACCGTCGCCTTCTCACCATATGTGAGAGAATAATAGAAAGATACTTAGCACATTATCAAATGCACGATAGGAGATTAAGAAAGAGAGGTTTCCTAACACCCTATAGCCTTTCGAAGATAAATACGGACGTCTCCGCACCAATCCGCAAGACTTTACTAGGACTGCTCATGACTCGTGAGACCTATGTGAACCTAAAGTTCTGATACCAAACTATCACGCGTGCCCGTGTGACCATCAGACGTATTTGTCTCGGTACCGGCACATTCAATGCAGAAGTGTAGCGTGAGTACGTTAAACAATGGTTACCTAGTAAGTATCTAGTTTAACTTAGAAGTAGTAACGAGGGATCAACATGACACTTACTAATGGTCAAATTGTAATAAAATACATAAAGTAGACATGAAGGATGTCCAACAAGTAGCAACAAAACAGATAAAACATTAATAGTAAATTTCCAACATGAATCTGTATCAAATCACTAATATGTCATAACCGGCCTTGAAGGCGCTAACTCAACTATTACCAAAACCAAATCCAATCTCAAGAATTAATCACGAGTCTGCCGAGGCGAACGACCCGATCCCATAGGAATAATGATACATAGTACTGCCAAGGCGAACTGCATGATCCTATAAGAATAGTGTTACAATATTGTCAAGGCAAACGATCCGGTCCCATAAAAGTAATTTACAACATTGCCGAGGCGAATGGCCCGATCACAAAAGAGTGCAGAAGTTACCTCGCTCGCGAAAGTACAAGCGAGTCGAGAAGACACAGATCTATAGTTCATCAAATATTTCATTATTTTTCGAAGTAAGAGGCTAAATCAATATTTTTATTCTAACCCCATTCTAGTCATAAATTAAGGAAATCAAATAAACACGAATACAAATAGCACAATTAAGGCATGATGTGAATTTAAGTTTTCATGATCCTAATTTTTCTCCGTAGGATGTCGTGGCGGCACCTAGTCTCTAAGACTAGGTAAACCTAACAAACATGCGGAATAACTGAAATGATAATTTAAATCTCAAAACATCAACAACTATATAAAATAAAATCTGCAGCTCGACATGTACATTTCCCAAAACGCGATGAAATATAAGTCACAAGCTCTTGATACAATGATGAACAATCCTATACATCAGTGTCTATCAAAACATAAAGAAATAACGAAGAACAGGGTAGAAGGGAACTTCGAGGCCTGCGGACGCAGGTAGGTGTGCCTTGAATTCTCAAAAGGCAAGCAACTCAACATGCTAATACCGAGGCTGATAGGATGTACCTAGATCTGCACAAAACACGTGTAGAAGCATGTAGGAGTACACCACAACGGTACCCAATATGTACCAAGCCTACCCTCAATAGAGTAGTGACGAGATCAGGTCGAAGTCCTACTAAAGATAATAAGAAGCAAGACAGAAAATATAATGATATACTGAAATAACAGGGAAGGGAAACGATAAAGAAATTACAGAAAGTAACAACACGAAAATCAAGAAAGCTAATAAAATCACGAAAAGGAAACTAAGGATTTTACATGTTAAGGAAACAACAACCAAACAGTACAGCAAATAGAGAAGATCAACAAGGGCACTCTCGAGGTACCGCCTTGTAGTCCCAAATCATAAAAATAACTCACGGTCTTTCCTTATATCACCGCGGGGGCCTTCACATATTTGTTTAAAAAATAATTTTCCCGAAATAGCAGCCCACATTTTGGCCCTCCTTATACACCGCATGGCTTCTAGTAATTCCCCTACTAGCCACACGTATCAAGCCCAACTTATCTCACCGCATGCGTTTTAACACCCAGATCTTATACCACCGCATGCATATCAATAGTCACAATAGCATGGTAAAAACCTCGTGCAAACAATAACAACAACACGGCAGAAACCTCGTGCAAACAAATAAACAATCACCTCAACAGTAACACGAAAACCAAAACATAACACTAAATAAAATAACACTTCACAACTTACACATTGTCTTATTTGCAAGTCAACACCAAACTCAACAGCAATATATTTCAGGGATAGCAATTTCAAGTAAAGGATTTCTGCAGTTTTATAATGAATACGGAATTAAGAAAGCAATTCAACTAAATATGTAGTACAAGTTGCAAATACGAGATAAGACAAGTAGACATGCGAAATTAGGCTAAACAAGGTGACTATAACATGCTAAAGTAACTCAATTAAGGCATGAAAAGGAAACTATGTAGCTAAAACCGGAATTTCAACATTTAGCCCGTGTACGCACTCGTCACCTTGTGTACATGGCCTTCACATATCACAAATTATCACAACAATACCAAATCCTAAGGGGAATTTCCCCCACATAAGGTTAGACAAGTCACTTACCTCAAACCACGCTAAATCAATCAATTAGAAGGCCTTTCCCTCGATTTTCCAACTCCGAACGGCTAGAATCTAGCCAAAACAATTTCATACGATAAATATAACTATAGGAAACTAATTTAAATGAATAAATTATGATCTTAACAAAGAATCAAAAAATCGCCCCAAAAAATCAATCCGGGTCCGCGTCAAGGAACCCGACTAAAATTATAAAATTCGAACACCAATTCGATATCAAGTCCAACCATACAAGAATTACACAAATCTGATACCAAAATCTCGCTCAAATACCAAAAATTCGACCTAAGAAGTTTTCCTCCATTTCCCCCCAAGTTTTCAACCCAAATCCCTAATTAAATGATAAAATCAAAGATAGATTGGTGGAATTTAATAAAAAACGAGTTAAGAACTTTTAACCCAATAATGCCTCTGAAAATCCCTTGAGATTTTCACCTTGAACCGAGCTCTCAATGTTCAAATTGAGTAATATGAAATAAAACCTCAATTTTGAAACTTAAGTCTGCTGCCGAGTTATTTACACTATGCGATCGCGGAAATACCTTCGCGATCATGAAGAACAAAATTACCAAAAGCTCAAAAAGCTTATAAGCGAAAGCGATACACTCCATGCAATCGCGGAGCACTGCCTTATCAAAGTTATCGATCGCGGTTACCCTCGTGCGATCGCAGTATACAAGACTGTGGACCAGCTGCTCCCAAACTCCTCTACGCGAACCCGACCCTCACCACGCATTCACGATGCACTGGGAACCAACCTTCCATGATTGCGTCTCCCTCTATGCGAACGCGTAGAGTAAAACCATCAGTCGACCAAAAATCCCTTCGCGATCGCATGCCAAACCTTGCGATCGCATTGAAGGAAACCAAACCTGAGAAAAACCAGCAACTTCAGCTATTCCTCAATGATTCGAAATGTGCCGAACATGGTCCGAATCACCTCTGAGGCCCCTGGTACCTCAATCAAGCATACCAACAAGTCATAAAACATCATACAAACGCGCTCAAAGTGTCAAATCACATCAACAACGCTAAAAATTTGAATCGCACATCAATTCAAGCCTAAGAACTTATAAACTTCCTAATTCAGAAATCAACGTCGATTCATACCAAAACAACTCCGATTAACCCCAAATTTTGCACACAAGTCTTAATTGACATTAATTCTACACAAACTTCCGGAATCAGGATCCAACCCCGATATCAAATGTCCACTCCCGGTCAAACTTTCCAAAACCTTCCAACTTTCCAACATTCGCCAATTAACGCTGAAACGACCTACGAACCTCCAAATCAATGTCCGGACACGCTGCTAAGAACAGAATCACCATATAGAGCTATTGGAACTGTCAAAACTCCATTTTGAGGTCGTCTTCACATAAGTCCAACTACGGTCAACTCCTACGACTTAAACTTCTAGTTTAGGGATTATGTCTCCCATTTCACTTTGAAACTCACCCGAAACCAAAACAAAACATCCCGGCAAGTCACGTAATCACAGTATAACACAGAGAAGGCAATAAATAGGGGATCGAGACTAATACATTCAAAATGACCGGTCGGATTGTTACATAAGTCTACCCGGACATAACATAAATATAGCTACGTATGGACTCTCGTCACCTTGTGCGTACGTAACCCCCTGCAACAAGTAGCACACAACAATTATTGCACCTATGGGAAAATTTTTTCTCTTACAAGGTTAGGCAAGAGACTTACCTCGCTTCCAAGATCAATATCCGGTTCTTTGACCTTACTAGAATTCCTCAAACAACGCTAATCAATCCGAAACTAATCAAAAGTCGTATAAACTAATCAGTATATGCTCAAAAGTTCATAATTTAACTATTCAACTAATTTCCCAACAAAATTCAGAAAGTCCACATAAGTCACCACTAGACCCACGTGCCCAGATTCCGAATATTCCTGAAGATAAATATTACCCATGATCTCACGAACTCAAATATATAATTTATTCCCAATTCCATAATAAATTTCTTGGTCAAATCCCATTTTTATCAAATCCTAGATTTCCAACCAAATCCCACAATTTTCACTAAACTTCATGTTAAAATCTACCCGTAATCCGTGTGATTAACTCAAGAATTAATAGAGATCACTTACCTCATGATGTTTGATGAAAATACTCACAAAAGAGCTCACAAAAATGACCAATAATTTGCCCAGCCACGCTCTTCTTTGTGATCGCAAAAAATGCCTCGAGATTGCGAAGGCCAACTCTTCCCAGCTGCCCAGCTACTCTTCGTGTTCGCGACCGCGTGGTTGCGTTCGCGATGCTCAGCCGACCCTGCCCTTCCCGTTCATGTTCCACCAGTCGCATTCGCGATGGCCTTCTGCCTCTCAACCCATCCCACTCCTAGCCTTCTTTGTGTTCCTGATCAGGAATACGTGTTTGTGAAGGAGGACCAGGTCCTTCTTCGTGTTCGCGTTTGCGTGAGCCTCTTCGCGTTCACGAAGAGTAAAATCAGGGGCCTTTCATCAGCCTTCTTTGCGACCGCGGGACAACCATGGTGATCGCGAAGCACACTAGCACACTAGCATACCAGCAATTTCAGCCAAGTTTAAACATGCTCCGGGTGGTCCGAAACACACCCGAGCCACCTGGGACCCCGTCCAAATGCACCAACAAGTATAAAGATATATTACGGACTTACTCAAAGCATCATAACATATAAAACAACACTGGAATCAAGAATCGTACCTCAAAACCTAGTGAATCAACTTCTAAGCTTCAAACTCATTCAACCAACTACGAACGCGCCGAAACATACTTAGACAACTTGGAATGATGCCAAATTTTACGCACATGTTATAAATCACAACACGAACCTGTTCCAAGACTCAAAAATTCCAAACGCACATTGATAAGACCAAAATCCACTTCAAGTCAAATTTAGGAAATTCTAAATCCTTCAACATGCCAACTTTTAACAATAAGCACCGAAACGTTCCTTGTCCACCTGAAACTCAATGTGAACATACGCCCAAGTCAAAGATCATCATACGAACCTATTGCAATCTTCAAATTACGATTCCGATGTCGTCTACTAAAAGTGTTGACTCAAGTCCAACTTAGCTGCCTTTGGCCACTATTGTGGAACTAAGTGTTCTAAATTCAACCTGAACCCTTCCAAAGCCAAACCAACCATCCCCGCAAGTCACAAAGCAGTAAAAACACATATGGGAAGTCTTAAATAGGGGAACGGGAATTTATAAAGCAAAACGACCGAACGGGTCGTCACAAAAACTCCCCTTCTATTGGGCTTATTTTAAAACTAAAACTTATAAGGTAAAATGACACTGTATAGTCGTTTAAATAAAATAGCAAAAAACATTTATAAAATTTATATATTGTTTGTAAATATATACATTTTGTATATTATATACAAAAATTATATAAATTTTATATTATTTTTTAATTATCGAATAAAAATAATTTATGGCGTAAACTAAAAGTGATAATACCTCGACTTATAACAAGAGATCTCAATCAAACAACAGTAGAAGCGGCAACTTACTATCTACCAGCTACTTCTACTTGTTCCTTGTTTTGTGGTAAGTAAATCTAAATTTTAAAATACAATATATGTTTTGACAATAGATCTTAAAATAAAGTAGTCAATAAGGCTAAGAATAACTTTCTGCTTCCATTGAAGTACTAAAGTTTTGATGATCTCAATATATTAGTAAGTACTCCATTCATAGTAAAAATTTACCCGCGTCCAATGCTTATACCAAGTTAGTAGAATTATGATATACGTTTCCACATAAAAGTTCTATTATTTAATTATGGTTAACTAATTATTACATATTTTCAAGTCGTCAAAACTTAACCATTATAAATTATATTGATTTGGTGTAAACGTCGAGTACAGATAAGTATTTACCCTCCATCCATTTTATTTTATGTTTTTTTGCTTGATTGAACATGAAATTCAAGAGTGTAAACAAATTTTGCATCTAGTTATCTTAAGCTAAATTTGTGTATAACTTACCAAAGATATTATTCAGTTCTTGTTTTCATAATTGTACAAGTCATTCCTATAAAAAAATCATCAAAAGATAAAATAAGAATGTTATGAATTGAAAAGTCACAAAATACACAAAGATTGACAATTTTTTTTAATAACAGATTAAAATAAAAAGCAAGAGAAATAAATTGAAATAAACGGAAATACAAGGGAATTTTTTGTATATATACCAAATTTTAAACTTATTTATCCGGTTTCGTCGAAGTTTTCATATTTACAGAAAGTAACTAAATTTTTTACGAAATATATACTAATCCGGTCAAAAATTTATAATTTATCTACAACTTAAATACATTTTATACAGAATTCGGTCAAAAACTATAATTTATATATAATTTATATATAACTTGTATATAATTATTTAAGTTGTAAATATTTTGTATACCGTTTTTATACTTGACATACAAAAATATATACAATTTATTTATGTCTTCTTTTTCGAGTTTCAATATGAAATTGAACCAAAACCACCTCGAATCTTCACCAATCTGATATTCCCAATCATTTGCAACAACTCTAATCCAAACAAAAACTATATTGCAAATTTCGAATTCCGAATTCAAAGCTTCTAAGCTTTGTAATAGATTAACATAGTTTCCAATTCAATCTACGTGGTTTTGATTAATACTATTTTGTTATTGATTCCAAAAAGCCAAAAGTAATTAACGATCTTCTATCGTTCAAAAGTGATAATTCGTTCACTGTTTAACATAAAAAAAATAAAAAATTAAAAAAAAAAAGAGAAAACATAATAGAATTGCCTGATACCAAATATCTTTGTTCTTGTAAAGGCATGGGTTAAGTTGAGGAGAAAGGGGCAAACCATTCTTCTATTAATTTATAATTTTAGCTTGTGGTGGAAGAGGGAGAGAAAGTTGGAAGATTAAAGTGTAATATATTATTTTGTATAAAATTAGTAATTTGTAATTAAGTTAAAATTTCAATAGTGAAATTAAATAAGTTTCAAAGTTAATTTAGATAAATAAAAATATCGAAAAAAAACTCCAACAATTAATAAAAGACAACGTGTTTATGGCATTCTATACATTCCGCATGGTATGGGGATGGAGTTGACTCAAGAAGCAGCTTTTCGGATTTAGGATGGGTAAATATATGAGCCGTAGATATAAAATAAATTAATACTTAAAAGTCTTGTCTCTGTTATAAAAAATAAAATTTTAAATAAGCTTGTTTATATAGTTTTATCACCCTTATAACATGCTGAACCTAGTAGACCTACCAAGCACTAAAAATGTGTGCTTATGTCGTACCTTGTTGTTTATGCAGTACCTTATTATCATTGCGGAGCCAAAATTTTATTTAAAGAGAGTTAAATATAAAAAAATAAATATTATGCAAAGAATTCTAAGGAAATTCAATACATAACTTATATTTTTTTTTTGGCAAAGGTGACTTAACACCACTTGAAGGTATGTGGCTCCACCAATGACTATAACTCTAGCTAAGTGCTACTCAAGAGTCAAGACTCATTAAGCATTAAAGAGTTTAATATTAGACCTTGACTGGTAAGATATGTTTCACTTTCTAACTTATTATTACTGATCTTCTCTCTTATGAGGAGACCTCCAAAAGCATGTGTGATAGACTTTTGAGTTTTGATTTGTAGTAAGTGACATCCATGTTTTATCTAACTACTTTAATATCATATTAATCTCCATCATGAGAACCTCCAAGATCACATATGTCAACTTTCAATAAGTTGTAGGGTGCCACATTTTTAAGTAGAATATATTTGGCTTTTGAATTGGTTCTACGGAAAGGATATTTAAATATTCTATAAATTTTTAATTCATACTACCCTCGTCATTCCGTTTGAATTGGTTTCAGAAAAAAAAATCAAGCATTTCATGAAACCTTTAATACATACTACTCTCGGCATTCCATTTAAGAAAACCTATTTTTCTTGTTCGTTAAAAAGTTTTGGCATATGTCTATATTTAAAAACTTTTAATTGACATTACCATTTTCTCGCCATAGCTTTTTGTACATCAAGTAATATAATGATACTTTCGCATGTTTTCTCTTTTCACTTATGTGTATTTTCCCTTAAATTGCACGTCTAATTAAACACGGTCTTATAAAATAAATAATAGAAAGAAATGAGCGTATATTTCCGCGCCTCTCCTACTATGTAGTAAAACATGGGATAAGGACCGGTGGACTATAGGATTTTTGTTCTATAAATTTGATAAGTGATCATGTATTCGAGGCAGACAAGACCGTGGTTTAGAGTTTACTAGAAAAACTTAGAATTTGACAAGGTTTAAATCCTTAGTAATCCTCCCTGTAGCTCCATCGAAGCGATCCTGTAAGAAATTGGTATAAGAGCCATGTAAGAATAACAATAGATACTAAGTTTAACACTTTTTTTACTAATGAATATCATTAGGAAACAGACTACTGTTAAAGACAGTAGGAAAGAAGAGTATGATATGCCTCAACAATAAGATCTTCTTAATAAGTGGACAATCCTTAGAATTCAACCTAAGGTTATATACCATTTGGGTACCTTTGAGAAATTATGTTTAAAACAAGTAGTTAAAACTACTGAAGAGACCAACACTTTAGATAGTGACCATGCTACGTTCAGATTATTATCTGTAAATGATTTAGCCCAGAAAAAAAACTCATAAATTCTTGCATATAGGTTTAATACAAGTTGCCTTTAAGCCCCTAACATTAAGAGGTTTACCTGAGAGCTTTTTAGCAGCACTTAGGGATGGCAGGAACCAAAATTGAAAGAAGTCCCTTATAGGAACGGTTCAAACAAGTTTGGCTTATGGCCCTGTTTATTTTTAATGCTTATCCTAATTTGCAGGTTTCGTTAAGCGATGATAATTCGCTAACTGCTTTAATATTAAGTATTAATCTCCATGGTTATGAAACTATTTTGATTAGAAACTAATTTTTGGCAAATCTAAAGTTATTACCAGAAGACCTATTAAGTGGGATGAAATAGATTTTCCCAAAGAATGAGTCTTTGAGGAAGCAATATCTCCTAGAAATAATGTTAACAGTGAAATCACAGAAGTACAACAAGATTCTGATAGAACTGTTAATATCAGGTTCAATGAACTCGATCAAATTGATAATATCAGTTATTCATCTAGATTAACTAGATATAACTCTTCTTATATTTCACCTATTGATTATAAGGTAGATTTTCCTTCAAGTGCATCTACATCACAGATTAGAGAAAATGATAGAATTGATGTTATAAAAATTAGCACAGATAATACTGCTAGTGTTATACCAGATCCAACTGAATCCGAAATGGATTTTTCAAATAGTTTACATGGATAGTAACCAAATAGATTTTAGCTCGAGTTCACCGACAAGAAAATTAATTTCTGCAGAGTTTAAAAAATCCAGATGGAAACTTTTTAAAAATTGATTTTTTAATAATTTTAATGAAAAACTAATAAAGTTATTTTAAGATGATTTTTAATGACATTAGTAGGCATAATAAGATTATAGCTTTTTTGCTTGGTTCATGTCTAAATATGTTGATGGTTATATTTTCATGCTAGAAAGAGATTATAAGCTCAATAGTGGGAAAGTTACTAAATCTGTTTTTCCGCCCCAAACTTCTTTCCAAATGGGAGAAAAAGATAAGGTTATATATTATACTGCCTTTTCCAAATTGTTTGATGATAATACAGGAACTATAACTGCTAGAAATTTGAATACGATATTGACTCAGAATAATTATACGAACATCTATGAGAGTATTCTGGGTTAACAGGTAGCTTCTATCAATGATAGATTGGACAAGCTGATAGTAGAAATCCAATAAATTAGTAACAGGGATACAATAAAGACAAGGAGCAAATAGCGACTGCCAGTATCCAACACCCTCCAAAATTCAAAGTCTTTAAATTGAAAAGTCTCGATGACTTGAAGAAACTTCTTAATAAGAAATTTGAAGGATTTAAGATTAGTCCTTTAAATTTAGAAAAGCTTTCTAGTAAAGGAAGAAAAGAGAAGCTTTCTGATGAGATTAATAAAATCTCAGAGAAGTTTGCCAGAAAACTAGTACAAGGATGTACTATTATCATAGACCTCCCCCTCAAGATGTTTTACTAGAAGAACCTGAGCCCAATTATTTATCACAGAGTTATTGCGGTAAAGAAATCTATGAATGGAACATAGATGGTTTTACAGATAGGCAGATTTATATTCAGGTGCATATAATGCTTATGTATAGTACTATCTGTAAGGTGAAAATAATTTTGAGAAAGCCGTAGCTGATATGATTATAGCAGGGTTTACTGGCCAATTAAAAGGCTGATGGGAGAATTATTTGACTAATAGTCAAAGAGCGGATATTTTAGGAGCTGTTAAGTTGGAGAATGGACAGAATGTGCAAAATATAGTCTATTCTTTAGTTCTTAATATTATAGAACATTTTTCAGGTAAATGGTCAGATAATAGTGAGACAATTAGAACTATACTTCAAAACCTAAGGTGTCATACACTTACTGAATTTAGATGGTATGAGGATGTATTCCTTTCAAGAGTTATGGAATTACCAAAATGTAATAGTAGTCAATGCAAGTCTAAGTTTATAGATGGACTCCCAACCCTTTTTGCAGAAAGAATTAGAAAAAACCCTTAGAGGTACTGGTATGAGTATATATTATAATAGTTATACTTATGGTAAGTTAATTAGTGTATGCCCTCAAGAAGGTTTAGAACATTGCAATGAGATTAAGCTAAACCAAGAGATTAAGAAACACCGTCTAAATGAAAGACGACAATTAGGAGAGTTCTGTGAGCAGTTTGCCATAGATATCCCTAAGATCAAGAAGCCTTATTGAAAAAGAAAGATCAGAAAGAACCTTATAGGTACAACAGAAAGAAGTAGAGAAATACTGAGAAAAGAAGAGAAAAGACTGAGAAGAGAAGGTTTAGTTATAAGAAGAGAAAAGATTTTATCAAATCCATTAAGCCCAATGCCTGTTATAAGTGTGGTAGAGTAGGCCATTACGCTAAAGATTGTAAGATTAAGGATAAGATTAAGAACCTTAACCTGGATGATAGTATTAAGGATTCGTTATATAAGATCCTTTTGAATTCTTCAAGGGATAATTCCCCAGTAAGCAGTGACACAGAATCTTCAACTGAGGGAGATTTGAAAGTGTTACAAAATGAAGAATACTATTCTTCACCAGAGTCAGAGTGTGGACCTTGTAAGCAGATGCAAGGTGAGTGTTGTAATAACAACACAGTAGATAAGTTTTATAATATTTTTTCTCAATTTAAGGATTTAGATATAAATATCCTTATAAATGATGGTTTATTAGAACTCCTTAGAGTCATTATGGATCCTGAACTAAGATCCCAGATTATAGATAAGATAGATCCCATTAAGGAAAATAGTCCTAAGGGTTCTGAAGTTGAAGGAATTCCTTCCCAAAAAGGTCCTTATACAATTTATGATATTAAGAGGATTTTAATAGAAAAATCCTAGGCCATTAATAGGCCAACCACTGTTCAAAACTTGAAGGAGAAAATTAATAATCTCAAGAATGAAGTCTCGAATCTACATGCTTCTGATATAGCCTTAGAAAAGAGGATTATTAAGTTAGAAAATCATCAGGTTATCCCAAATTTAGAATTCAGTACTGATATTACTGAATTAGAATTAGGTCCTAGTACTTCTAATAAAGAAGTAAGAGATGATTTTTTTAGGTACTGTTAATTTTCCTAATAATGTGTTTTTGCAGAAATTACAGTTCTTCACTACTCAAAAATTTCTCGTAATGGTGACGCTTTTGATTGATTATAATTTCAAAAAAAGTTTGTTGCATTATTTGATAGTAGTGCAGATTTAAATTGTATAAAAGAAGGGATAATATCTTCTAGATATTTTCATAAAACCACTCATAGATTAAAGAATGCTAGTGGTCAGCATATGTGTATCACTTATAAATTACCTAAAGCTTTTACTTGAAAAATAATATTTGTATTCCTAAAAATTTTGTTTTAATAAAAGATATTCATCAGGATATAATATTAGGTGTGCAATTTTTTTCATAAATTATGCCTTTTACTAACTGGGATGCTAATAGCTTTACAGGTACATACAATGGAAAATCGATTACCTTGGAGTTTATAACTCAACCAATTTATAGATTTTTGAATGAAATTATTTCTAATAACATTACTGCAAAAAATAAGCAGATTGATTTTCTTAAAAATGAAATTAGCAGTCTTACTATTGAGCATGATTTAAAAGCTCCAAAGTTAATAGAAAAAATTGATTTGTTAAAAAATCAGTTTTCTTTACAAATTCGCTGAGACCATCCAAATCAATTTTGGAACAGGATACGTCATATAATAAGTCTTCCTCATGAAAAAGGCTTTTCAGAGGGTAATATCCCAACTAAAGCTAGGCCATGCCAAATGAATTTCGAATATTTGGAATTATGCAAAAAGAAAATTGATTTTCTAATAGTGAAAGGTTTAATAAAACCTTCAAAGTCCAAATGGGCTTGTACTGCTTTCTATGTTAATAAACATGCAGAACAGGAACGTGCTGTTCCTAGACTTGTGATAAACCATAAGCCCCTTAATAAGGCGCTAAAATGGATTAGATATCCTATTCCTAATAAAAAGAATTTATTGGATAGATTACATGATGCGATTATATTCTCAAAGTTTGATTTAAAATTAGGCTATTGGCAGATTCAAATAGCTGAATCAGATAGATATAAAACCGCTTTTAATGTCCCAACGGGTCAATATCAGTAGAATGCTATGCCATTTGGTTTGAAGAATGCTCCTTCTGAATTTCAGAAGATTATGGATGATATCTTTATTTCTTATACTAATTTCATAATAGTTTATATAGATGACATTCTGGTGTTTTCAAAAAATATTGAAAGTCAGTTTTGGCACCTAGAAATATTTAGAAAGGTTATTATACAAAATAGTATGGTTATTTCTAAACCAAAGATGAATCTTTTCTTAGACTAATATTAGATTTTAAGGTCATAATACTGAAAAAGGAAAAATAATTCTTATCAATTGTAGCATTGAATTTGCTTCTAAATTCCCTGATATTATAACTGAGAAAACTCAATTGCAGAAATTTTTGGGCAATCTTAATTATATTTTTCCTTTTATAAAGGATTTAGCTAAAGATACTGTTGTTCGTTATGATAGACATAAGAAGAACCCAAAACCTTGGACTAATAGTCATACAGATGATGTTCGTATTATAAAACAAAAGGTTATAACCTTCCTTGTTTAACACTTGCTAATCCAATTTGGGATAAAGTTATTGAAACTGATGCTTCTGATATAAGTTTTGGGGATATACTCAAACAAATTTCTTATGATGATAAAGAATAATATCTTGTTCAGTTCTATTTCGGGAAATAGAATAATTCTCAGAGAAATTACGCAACTGTAGCTAAAGAAACTCTTCCTATAGTTAAGTGCTATTTAAAATTTCAAACTGATTTATATAATCAGAAGTTTTTAATAAAAACTGATTGTCAAGCTGCTAGATCAATCTTTAATAATGATTTCAAGCATGATGTTTCAAAACAAATGTTTGCAAGGTGGCAAGCTCTATTATCCCCTTTTGATTTCGAAATTATATATAAAAAGGGTAGTGATAATAGTCTTCCCGATTTTCTTACTAGAAAATATTTGAAGTCATAATTCTTTGTATTTTGTTTTTCAGATGAGACCATAATATACACCCCCTCGAGGAAGGGGAAGAGGTTGAGACAATGGCAGAGGTAATATCCTTGCCCAAATTGGAAATCAAAAATTAATAGGTGCTAATTTTGCAGAAAATTCAGGGGTTAATACGGATCACCCCATGTACGAAGAATTCATGGATTTCGTAAAATCCAAGCAAGATATGGGTAATAACCCACCATCTTATTCAACTGCCATAATAGATGAAGGTCAAGAAAATGAGGTTTATAACCAAAGTCCGCAAAAAGAATTAATAATTCTTTTCGAACAATTAGATCTCAAATTGAAAGATAATCCATGGCAAAGAATGGCCAGGTATGTAGATACGACATCATATGCCACAACTACTTATAAGTATAGAATGAATTATGAGTTGATTTTACTATCAACAGGATCAGCTTAAATTCATCATTTTTATCCATCTACTACAAGAAAAGTTTAATACTAAAAGATAATAATCAAGCATATTATTCCTGCAAATGAATGGGGAATTAGTACTTTAAAGGAAAATGATTATATCCATCATGAATAGAAAATTCCTGTTAAGTTTAATTATTGGGATTATATCCAAAGTTTTAATAAAACTTTTCTATTTGAGCAGAATTTGCCATGTTGGTTTGTGACAGGTGGACTTTATATGGCCCATCGATGGATATTTTATCAGAAATTTTTAAGAATTTATAAACTCAGTGGGTAGAATTATCACCCAAATTAATAGTCTTACAGAAGGATAATATATTCTTTGAAAGAATGGCCCTTATATATATTTTTTTGTAGAATTCTCCATCCTGTGAATAATGAAATGGGATATTGAAGTTAGTTATACTAGCAAGGGACTTCCCTGTTTAAATAGAATTTTTTAAACAAAGTTCTGAAGTAAGATGCTTCAGAAAGATAAGGAAGGAAAGGTCCATGGCCAAGAAACCCTTGATAATATTCATAAGGCACTGAAGAATTATAGTTCGAAAAGTAACAGCAGCAAATACTGAAGACAACAGCCCTTTTAAGCACTTGACCAGAAAATTACAAATGAAAAAGGGTGCAGTTTCGAAGAAAGAAATTCTTGCTTCTTACTTCGAAGAAATCAGAAGAGATTTAGCAAGAAACTTTGATACAGAAGTTTCAGATGATGTGTCAATTTCATCAGTTGGTAATACCACAGATGAAGACATCTGCCTTGTTAGAGAATCTCAAGAAATTCAATCAGAACAGATTAATATTGAAGAAATTGAAGAATTTTTGAAGACGATGAAGGAAAAAGCGGAAGCATCTTCCTCTAAAAACGACGAAGGCAAAACAGTTGTTTGATAAAGATTGAAAGCCCTATTGCAGAATTATTGGGCTAATAAAACAAATCAGTTTTATATAGCAAAAGACTCTACCATGATATAGTGTTGGGAATCAAATCTACTTTTATAAAGTAAATTGTCGTTTTTACCTTTTCTTTTTCTTTATTGGCCACACTTGTAATTATTTTGTTGGCCATTACTATTCATTTTTTTGTTTTCTTCTTTTCAAGATCCATTATATAAGGATCATAAGTTTCAAAACAGGGTAGGCTTTTCTTCCTGTTCTCTGGGAACTCTCTCTCGCTCACTTGTAAAAACAATCTTCGTTTTCAACTTTATATATCAATAAAATAAAAGACTTACTGGTCACAACTGACGGTCTCAGGTATTTTTAATTACTGTTTTTATTTTTAAACTTTATTATGTATAAATTTAGCCTAAATGATAGGCAAATACTTATGTGTTAAACTTAGGAATTTTGAGCTATTATGTAGCATGCTTTATTATTAATTTTAATACTGTATCTTTCCGATGATGCTTAGGTTAAACCAAGGAAATTTTAAGTTTAGATAGTAAGCTCTGGTTATGGCAGCATAACTGGTGGTCTTCGCAAAACCCGTTTTTAAGCCAAGATAGGCGTTGTGAAAGGGCTTAGCAGGCAAGACCGTGGTTTAGAGTTTACTGGGAAAATATGGAATTTGATAGGGTTTAAATACTTAGTAATCCTCCCTGTAGCTCCATCGAAGCGATCCTGTAAGGAATTGAAGAAACAGACTACTGTTAAAACAGTAGGAAAGAAGAATATGATATGCCCCAACAATTTGATCTCCTTAATAAGTGGACAATCCCAGAATTCAACCTAAAGTTATATACCAGTTAGGTACCTTTGAGAAATTAGGTTTAAAACAAGTAGTTAAAACTACTAAATAGACCATCACTGTAGATAGTGACCATGCTACGTTCAGATTATTATCTGAAAATGATTTAGCCCCTTATAGAGAAACTCATAAATTCTTGAATATAGGTTTAATACATGTTGCCTTTAAGCCCCTTACATTAAGAGGTTTACTTGAGAGCTATATAGCAGCACTTAGGGATGGCAGGAACCAAAATTGAAAGAAGTCCCTTATAGGAACAGTTCAAACAAGTTTGGCTTATGGTGCTGTTTATTTTAATGCTTATCCTAATTTGCAGGTTTCGTTAAGCGATGATAATTCGTTAAATCCTTTAATATTAAGTATTAAGCTCTATGGTTATGGTTATTTGTCTGGAACCAAGGTAATATGCATTTATTATAGGATTTATTACAAGCCTTTATATACGCTGAATCCTATGTGCAAAATCATGGATTTCAAAAATGAAATTATTTTGATAGAAAGTAATTTTGGCAGATCTGAAGTTATTACCAGAAGACCTATTAAGTGGGATGAAATAAATTTTCCCAAAAATGAGTCATTGACGAAGCAATAGCTCCTCAAAATAATGTTAACAATGAAATCACAAAAGTAGAACAAGCTTCTGATGGAACTGTTAATATCAGGTTCAATGAACTCGATAAAATTGATAATATCAGTTATTCATCTAGATTAACTAGTTCTAACTCTTCTTATATTTCACCTGTTGATTTAGATATTCCTTCAAGAGCATCTACATCACAGATTAGAGAAAGTAATAGAATTGATGTTACAAAAATTAGCACAGATAATATTGCTTGTGCTATTCCAGACCCAACTGAATCCGAAATGGATTTTTCAAATAGTTTACATGGATAATAACCAAATAGATTTTAGCCCGGGTTTACCGGCAAGAAAATTAATTTCTGCAGAGTTTAAAAAACCCAGATGAGAACTTTTTAGAAATTCATTTTTTGACAATTTTAATGAAAATCTAATAAAGCTTTTTTAAGATGATTTTTATAATGACATTAGTAGGCACAACAAGATTATAGCTTTTGTGCCTTGGTTCATGTCTAAATATGTTAATGGTTATATTTCCATGCTAGAAAGAGATTATAAGCTCAGTAGCGGGAAAGTTACTAAATCTGTTTTCCCACCCCAAACATCTTTCCAAATGGGAGAAAAAGATAAGGTTATCTATTATACTGCCTCTTCTAAATTGTTTGATGATAATACAGGAACTATTACTGCTAGAAATTTGAATAGGATGTTGACTCAGAATAATTATACAAACATCTATGTGAGTATTTGGGTGAACAGGTAGCTTCTATCAGTGATAGATTGGACAAGCTGATAGTAGAAGTCTAAAAATTTAGTAACAGGGATACAATACAAAGTAAGGAGCAAATAGCGACTGCTAGTATCCAACCCCCTCCAGAAGTCAAAGGCTTTAAATTGAGAAGTCTCGATGACTTGGAGAAACTTCATAATAAGAAATTTGAAGGATTTAAGATTAGTCATGTAAATTTAGAAAATCTTTCTATTGAAGAAAGAAAAGAGAAACTTTCTGATGAGATTAATAAAATCTCAGAGAAGTTTGCTAGAAAACCAGTACAAAAGATGTACTATTATCATAGACCGAGCCCTCAGGATGTCTTACTAGAAGAACTCGAGCCCAGTTATTTCTCACAGAGTTATAGTGGTAAAGAAATCTATGAATCGAATATAGATGCTTTTACAGATAGGCAAATTTATATTCAAGTGTATAGAATGCTTATGTATAGTACTATCTGTAAGGTGAATAATAATTCAGAGAAAGCCATAGCTGATATTATTATTGCTGGGTTTACTGGCCAATTAAAAGGCTGGTGGGACAATTATTTGACTAATAGTCAAAGAGCAGATATTTTAGGAGCTGCTAAGATGGAGAATGAACAGAATGTGCAAAATATAGTCTATTCTTTAGTTCTTAATATTATTGAACATTTTTCAAGTTGATGGTCAGATAATAGTGAGACCATTAAATTATGCTTCAAAACCTAAGATGTCATACACTTACAGAATTTTAGATGGTATAAGGATAAATATTCCTTTCAAGAGTTATGGAATTACCATAATGTAATAGTACTCACTGGAAGTCTAAGTTTATAGATAGACTCCCAACCTTTTTTGCAGAAAGGATTAGAAAAACCCTTAGCGGTACAACTATGAGTATAGATTATAATAGTTATACTTTTTGTAAGTTAATTAGTGTATGCACTCAAGAAGGTTTAGCACTTTGCAATTAGATTAAGCTAAACCAAGAGATTAAGAAACACCGTCTAAATGAAAGACAACAAATTAGGAGAGTTCTGAGAGCAGTTTGCCATAGATATCCCTAAGATCAAGAAGTGTCACGACCCAAATCCCAAACCCGGTCGTGATGGCGCCTCTCATGAAGACTAGGCCAGCCAATTCGAACCATAACTCAATTTAAGCAGTTAATTTAACAAGAGAACAACACAACATAGTTTAATAGCAGTCATTTGCGGAAAAACATAGTGAACCATCCCGACTACAACCCAAACCGGGGTGTCACAAAGTCATGAGCGACTAATGAAATCCTAATATCAAAATTTCTATTACAATATCTCTGGCACAATTAGTTGGAGAAAGTGGAAATAACAATATAAAGAGATACGGGGCTGCGGACGCCAACAGCTACCTCGTAGTCTCTGAGTCACCGCTCTGACAATCGTAGTCAATGCCTCGGAGCGGAGTCAATAACGCCTGAATCTGCACACATGGTGCAGGGAGTAATGTGAGTACTTCCAACTCAGTGAGTAGCACATATAAATAATGACTGAAAGTAAGGAAACACGTAAAGCACAAGGCAATGCACAAGAAATCATTTAAAAATCTTCCCAGCTCTAGTTACCAGTTGCCATTGTTACCAACTGTAACCTACAGTTGTCATTGTTACCAACTGTAATATTCCTGGGCTCAGTATCAATCTCACAGCTCTGGTTACCGGTTGTCATTTTTACCAACCGTAACCTACAGTTGTCATTGTTACCAACTGTATTATCTCTAGTTACCAGTTGTCATTGTTACCAACTGTAACCTACAGTTGTCATTGTTACCAACTGTAATATCTCTGGTTACCGGTTGTCATTGTTACCAACCGTAACCTACAATTGTCATTGTTACCAACTGTATTATCTCTGGGTACCCTGCGCTCACTGGGGGTGTACAGACTCCGGGAGGGGCCCCTTACGGCCCAAGCGCTATATCAAGCCACCTCGTGGCATACATCTAGGCTCTCAGCCTCATATCAATCAAGCCACCTCGTGGCGTATATAAAGTATCTCACGTCCTCGGCCTCATATCACTCAGTAAAACCTCACACCTGGCCCTCGGCAACACTCAGTCAGAAAATCATCACAAGCCCCTCGGGCATAGTAAAATAGTAGTTCTCAGCCCAAACATCATTTCAAATATTGTGTAAATCTCAAAACTGAGTAAAAAGTGACTGAGTTGTATAATAGTGGAAACAATATGACTGAGTTCAAGTAATAAGTACAAATAGTGAGGAAATAGTGATAAAAATCCCCGGAAGGTTCAAACAATTGGCACGAAGCCCAAATATGGCAATCAGCCCAAAACATGATGATATCAAATAGGTTTCAATCAAATATGTAGTAAAAATCATCAATCGGGACGGACCAAGTCACAGTCCCAGTAGTAAACGACCCCACGCTCATCATCGAGCGTGTGCCTCACTTCAATATAACACTACGATGTGCAAATCCGGGGTTTCGAACCCTCAGGACATCATTTACAATCACTACTCACCTCGAACCGGCTAAATTTCTAGCCCACGACGCCTTTTCCCTTCGAATTGGCCTCCACGTGTGTCCAATCTATCTAAATTTAGAACAATTACATCACAATATGTTGAGGGAACAAAGCCCAAGCGAAAACAACCGAAAATACAAAGAAATCTCGAAATTAGCAAAACCCGAGCCCCGGGCCCACTTCTCGAAGTTCAAAATTTTTTATTTCAACGGGTTCCTTATCTCCCCACGAGTCCACCCATACAAAAATTATCAAATTCTGACATCGGATTGGCTTTCAAATCTTAAATTTTCGTTCTTGGAAGATTTGGAAAAAAAAATCTGATTTTTCTTCCATTGATTCATGGATTTATGATGTAAATGAGTATGAAATCATGATCTATGAAGGATTTATGATAAAGAACACTTACCTCCTTCAAATTTGTGGAAAACCTTCTAAAAATCACCCAAACCGAGCTCCCCCAACTCTATTTTGTCAAAATGGCCAAATACTCTGTTTTTATAGTACTTTTCTGCCTGTGGCGCTGGTTCCAGTATCTCTGGGCGCTGGCGATTTTTCCCTGACACAAAAATGGGCATAACTTTCTCATACGATGTCCGAATTGGACGATTCTTTTTGCTATGACTCCAAAATTTCGATACGGATCTAATGCTTCAATTAAAACTGAATTTGGAGTCAATTTGAATAATATCATACCACTTATTCTTGAAGAGACGACATTGACACATTCTTGAAATACCCAAGTTAAACTCCATCAACCATCCAAAATCCATTTGAGGCCCTCGGGACTTCAACCAAATGTATCAAAAAATATTAAAACATCATATGGACTTAGTCGAGGCCCTCAAATCACATCAAACAACGCTAAATACACGAATCATACCCCAATTCAAGCCTAATGAAACTAACAAATTCCAATTTCTACATTTGATGCCGAAACCTATCAAATCGAGTCCGATTGACCTCAAATTTTGCAAACAAGTCATAAATGATATAACGGACCTATGAAGATTTTCAGAACTGAATTCCGACCCCGATATCAAAAAGTCAACTCCTCGGTCAAACTTTCCAAAAATCTTCTATTTTCCAACATTCGCCAAAATGCGTTGAATTATCCTACGGAATTCCAATATCATATCCGGACATGCGCCTAAGTCCGAAATCACCATACGAAGCTATAGCAACTCTCGGAATTCCATTCCGACCCTCGGATCAAAATCTCGCCTAACAACCGGAAATCGCCAACATACTACTCCACCAATTCAAGCCTAATTTTACACAGACCTCCAAAACCAATTCCGATCACACTCCTAAGTCATAAATCACCTCCCGAAGCTAACCGAACCATCGGAACTCACATCCGAGCCCTCTAACTCATAAGTCAACATCCGGTTGACTTTTTCAACTTAAACCTTCTTAAAAGAGACTAAGTGTCTCATTTCTTACCCAACCCACTCTGAACGCAAACTACTCAACTCGATCACATAAAACATGGATAACGAAGCATAATGAAGCAGAAATGGGGAAAACGGAGCGGTAACACATGGGACGTCTCGCCGGGTCGTCACATTCTCCCCCACTTAAACATACGTTCGTCCTCGAACGTGCTAAGGACTATTCCGAGGACATTAAATTTCTATGTGTATTATTACACACACTTGCGGCGATTCTACATCACCATAAATTTAACATGGATCCGACATCTGCTTCTCAATTGAAGATTATTTCTTTTTTCCACATTTATAAACTTCAAAACCAAATTTCTCATAGCCCAATTAACTCAATACAGCATGTTACTCTCAACCGGCTATAGCAACTCGTGCTTGCGCGCCCATCATATGTATGCCCATAACCACGTCTCTAGTCATAATAGCTGTTCATAATTAATTCCAGCATCGTCAATTAACCTCAGTTTAACCAAAACCTCGTTTCAAATTTTCACAACTCCGACAGCAATTCACGAAGCATGAAGACCTCATAATTATTTAGTCGAATTAACGAGTCACATTTAACGCCACCTGAACACTCCCCTTGTAGGCTAAAACTCAATAATTACAGCACGAATATGGCAAAATACGCACAAAAACACATAGAAGAATTATCAAATAAGCCTAACAGGCATGGCTCCCTATCAGTACTATAGTACAAATTTAATTCCACACAAGGAGAATTTAAAACACATAATTTTTCATCACAAGGATCTCGTCCTTATATAACTTCCACCGCGGTTCATAGTGCAGTTTAAGCTTTTCACATCATATTAAAAATGCGAGGATCTCGTCCTCAACTCTGAATCACAAGTAATATGCACATCGTGCCAACCGAAATCTATCCATTTCTCCTTTAAAAGTAATTTCCTTTAATTGAAATCACGACACATAATGAACTCCTATACCGGTAGGGTATATAATTCATAAGGCTTTAATCAATTATCCCGAAATTACATCAAAACCCATTGTAGTGAGTAAGAGAAAGTCACTTTTGGACTAATAGCCCTCAATAGTGTACAAAACAAAAATGATAGACACGGCTAAGACCATCAAAATCTCCCAACAGAGATAAACGCAGTAGTAGAGTGCAAATTCACAACTCACCATATGAGTCGATTGCCCATAATAACATCCTCCGACCACAATAACTGGAATAACGATATTTCCTTTTAATGTGCCTTATATAAATCTGATTGCACAGATTTCAGCTCCAATAATCTCGTCTCACCCGGTGCAAGCTGCTCATGCAATAAGCCGCCTCCAACACCAACTCAGATCTCATATGGCGCCATCAATGCGCCGACAAGATACAATCTGAACATGACACATAATGAGGAACGAACGCTGGAAAAGATTTATCCAGCTCGCGTAACGGATAAAACTATCGAACAGATGTTACGAACCCTTCTTAGAGGATGAGAAACAAAATACGCAGGAATAGATATAGGGAACCGTACTCAACATAACACTTCTGCGGCATGCAACCCGATCCACACATGATATCGTTACGCGATATTAGAAGAATTTATCATAACCCCTGAACTATTAGTAGAATGAACACTTCATTGGCTAGAACCCCTTTCACTCAACTCATTTCAGAAGAACCATGGCAACACGCAACTGAATTCCCATAACCACAGAAAATACAAACCTCAAGTTGTGGTCTAACCATCATGACTCTTCCAGAGTCCATTCACACAGCAAGGCCATTCAAATCAAATATCTCCCAAATCAATCAAATCATGGTGGCTATCGGACCTGCACGCACAACCATATACCGCATGAAAAACTTCACACGCCGAAGGAACTGATCATCGCCACCATCACACCGATTCGACAATTACTAACTGACCCAACTTCTTTCAATTTTACTCTTGACCTGACTTAGAATATAATAGCTCCATTTACAACATAAAGAACTCAATTCGCACTCACCTCGAGTGACCCGAATCGCGAGACCACATCGTCTCAATATTCATGAACCATCTCATACCCTCCTTATGTGCTCAATAATATCTCAGACTGGTACACCCATTTTGCAAGACCTTCTGCGAATCCGAAGCTATTTCTTCCTTTCCTCCAATACTACACCGTATACCCGATGGTAACATAGAATATTCCAAGTTTCGTTTGCAATCCACTGTGAAGAATCGATCCTTAACCACACATCGTACCCGAAATCTTTAGGCACTGCACTTTAATTCTTGAATCCACTAGGACCGTTATCGAGGGTCAATCACTCTGACCTAGTCCCGAAGATAACTGACTGTGCTCTTTTCCATGTACATCACGTCCACAAAACACAAGCTCCGAGTCTTCCTCAAAAACTTGAACATGCATCGATAACGCCGAAAATAGCACACGCCCATCTAGTTCTTTGCTGAGTCACCCCTAATACTTCCTTTTTTTTTCCTAGTCATAAATTATCCGCCAGCATACCGATAACAAGAAACCACACAAGCAGACAACCGCGCGATCCAATTGTAAACGGTGGGGCTCCCCGCACTTAGCTCTAAGCCACCGTCACATAATGTGGAGCCCACAGGAGATAACCCACCGGTGGAATTCCTTACCGACACCTTCTAATGATGCTGCACTGGGTACAACTACCCCTTAGGCACCATTTCACGGCACCATGACCCGAAGGAAAAATCCAAGAAGACCGTAACACCGACGAACCATAATGCGTTCAAATAAGGACGACAACACCGCATCACATTGAAAATTCCATCATGCTTGAAAGTATCCAGTCTTATTACTTCATCAACCAAACATGGACATCTATAGTCCGACTACCTTTCCTTCACTAGAATTAAATGCTGAACCTCTAAATCATACACTGAGAAATCCTCCTTTCGAGTCATTCACTGTCGCGTTCCATATATAAGCACTTTACTATTTCACCAACATTGTATGACAACAACGTATAGACATCGTAGCAATTCGTGCACGATCTCTAAACCATAGAAGATACAGATATTAAGCTGGAACATATGAACATCCTTCCACAAGACAGCGATAATAGCCTGCCCGAACACGCATCTAGCGATAACAAGACTTGATATTTTCAAGCATGATGGAATTTTCAATATGATGCGGTGTCGTCGTCCTTGTTTGAACGCATTATGGTTCATCGGTGTTACGTTCTTCTTGGATTTTGCCTTCGGGCATGGTACTGTGAAATGGTGCCTGAGGGGTGGTTGCCAGGGATAGCTGTGTGCAGCGATTCAAAATCGAATTAGTATTTCTAATGTGGATGGCTCGAGAAAGATGATCTTCGAAGATGCTTAGAGTCGGTAACGTTTTATTGGTTCGGGTGCTACAGAGATGGATTTCGATTTGATGCAACACGTGAGCAGCGAAGTATGAGGACGACATGGCAGGAAGTGTTTCGCGGTGGTTGAAGTACTAGCAAGCCAAGTATGAGAAGCAGAGGTTGAAAAGTTGCTTAAAGGAGATGGTTTAACCGAAATAAGAGTGACAGATTAGCATATGGATTCTACGGTAGGATAGCCGTGTGCCTTGAGAAAGTGTAGAACGGTTCGGGAATAATGATGGAAGGTGATTTGGCCTACGTATTTTATTTGGAGTGATGGTTGTCGTACGAAGAAGGATCGAATATGGCAGAAAGGAGTTTGTTTGAAATGAATAGGGGTGTGAAGATCTGATTATCGTTTCAGGTGCAATATGACTTGAGTTCGTAAAGTATTGTTGAACTTTCAGTTGATGTCAATAGGGAAGGAGCAGACTTATACAGCTGGTGGGTGAGCATGAGCTCAGGAGAATTTTCTGATTACGGGGTAGTTGTACCCAGTGCAACGTCGTTAGAAGATGTCGGTAAGGAATTCCACAGGTGGGTTATCTCATGTGAGCAGGTTAGCGGTGGCGTGATGTTGCTGAAGCTTCTGCGAGGTATATTACTTGCTACCCAGTAAGAGGTTGAGTGTGTGACTATGACTTGTGATCCAGGATGTTCATGAAAAACTTAACAAAGACTTCGAGAAGTCTGTCGGGATAATGGTGCGAGATCATGGTAATTGAGAAGGAGGAATCGTCGTGGGCTCTACATTATGTGACGGTGGCTTAGAGCTAAGTGGGGGGGAGCCCCACCATTTAAAATTGGATCGTGTGGTTGTCTGCTTGTGCGGTTTTTGGTTATCGGTACGTTGGCGGAGTATTTATGACTAAAAAAAGGAAATATTAGGGGTAATTGTGCAAAGAACTAGATGGGCGTGTGCTATATTCGGCGTTATCGATGCATGTTCAGGTTTTTGGGAAGACTCGGAGCTTATGTTTTTATGGACGTGATGTACATGGAAAAGAGCGCAGTCGATTGCTTCTTCGAGAGGTTGTCATGTGCTAGTAGAGCGTTGGAGTTTGTTATCTTCGGGACTAGGCCAGAGTAATTGACTCTCGATAACGGTCCTAGTGGATTCAAGAATTAAAGTGCAGTGCCTAAGGATTTCGGGTCCGATGGGTGGTTAAGGATAGAGTCTTCATAGTGGATTGCGAACGCAACTTGGAATATTCTATGTTACCATCAGGTATACGGTGCAGTATTGGAGGAAAGGAAGAAATAGCTTCGGATTCGCAGAAGGTCTTGCAGAATGGGTGTACCAGTCTGAGATAATATTGATCACATAAGGAGGGTGTGAGATGGTTCGTGAGTATCGAGACGATGTGGTCTCGCGATTCGGGTCACTCGAGGTGAGTGCCAATTGAGTTCGTTATGTTGTGAATGGAGCTATTATATTTCTAAGTAAGGTCAAGAGTAATTTGAAAGAAGTTGGATCGGGTTACGGCGCAACGGTATCATGTGTGAATCGGGTTGTATGCCGCAACAGTGTTATGTTGAGTACGGTCCCCTATATCTATTCCTGCTTATTTTGTTTCTCATCCTCTGAGAAGGGTTCGTAACATCTGTTCAACAGTTTTATCCATTACACGAGCTGGATAATTCTTTTCCAGAGTTCGTTCCTCCTTATGTGTCATGTTCAAATGGTAGCTTGTCGGCGCATTGATGGCGCCATATGAGAGCTGAGTCGGTCTTTGAGGCGGCTTATTGCGTGAGCAGCTTGCACCGAGTGAGACAAGATTATTGGAGCTGAAATCTATGCAATCATATTTATATAAGGCACACTAAAAGGAAATATCATTATTCAGTTCGGAATGAGGTAATGGTACTTGACAGGATGAGAGACTCCATGAATTATTGATTCGGTAGGTGGCTGCAAATATCAACAGGTCCCTTTCGTCGTGGAAGTATTGTGAGATTTGGAATAGGATTTAGATGCGTCATGCGATGTGTTGCAGGCACCAGAGTCCTGAAATTTCAGCTATTGTGGTCGGAGGAGGTTATTATGAGCCAACGACTCATACGGTGAGTTTGTGAATTTGCACTCTACTACTGTGTTTATCTCTGTTGGGATATTTTCATGGTCTTAGCCGTGTCTATCATTTTTGTTTTGTACACTATTGAGGGTTATGAGTCCAAAAGTGACTTTCTATTACTCACTACAGTGGGTTTTGATGTAATTTCGAGATAATTGATTAAAGCCTTATGAATTATATGCCCTACCGGTATGGGAGTTCATATGTGTCGTGATTTTGATTAAAGGAAATTACTTTTAAAAGAGAAATGGATAGATTTCGGTTGGCACGATGTGCATATTACTTGTGATTCAGAGTTGAGGATGAGATCCTCGCATTTTAATATGATATGAAAAGCTTAACTGGGCTATGAGCCGCGGTGGAAGTTATATAAGGACGAGATCCTTGTGATGAAAATTTATGTGTTTTAAATTCTCCCTCTTTTAAATTAAATTTGTACTATACTACTGATAGGGTCCATGCCTGTTAGGCTTATTTGATAATTCTTCTATGTATTTTTGTGCATATTTTGCCATATTCGTGCTGTAATTATTGAGTTTTATCCTACAACGGGAGTGTCCAGGTGGCGTTAAATGTGACTCGTTAATTCGAGTAAATAATTATGAGCTCTTCATGCCTCGTGAATTGCTTTCAGAGTTTCAAAAATTTGAAACGAGGTTTTGGTTAAAATGAGGTTAATTGACGATGCTGGAATTAATTATGAACATCTATTATGACCAGAGACGTGGTTATGGGCATACGTATGATGGGCGCGCAAGCACGAGTTGCTACAGCCGGTTGAGACTAACATGTCATGTTGAATTAATTGGGCTGTGAGAAATTTGGCTTTGAAGTTTATAAATGTGGATAAAAGAAATAATCTTAAATTGAGAAGGCGTTGTCGGATCCATGTTAAATTTACGGTGACGTAGAATCGCCCGCAAATATGTGTAATAATACACATAGAAATTTAATGTCCTCAGAATAGTCCTTAGCACGTTCGAGGACGAACGTATGTTTAAGTCGGGGAGAATGTGACGACCCGGCCAGTCGTCTCATGAGTTACTTCTCCGTTTTCCCCATTTCTGCTTCATTATGCTTCATTATCCGTGTTTTATGTGATCGAGTTGAGTAGTTTGCGTTCGGAGTGGGTTTGGTAAGAAATGAGACACTTAGCCTCTTTTAAGAAGGTTTAAGTTGGAAAAGTCAACCGGATGTTGACTTATGAGTTAGAGGGCTCGGATGTGAGTTCCGATGGTTCGGTTAGCTTCGGGAGGTGATTTTTGACTTAGGAGTGTGATCGGAATTGGTTTTGGAGGTCCTGTGTAGAATTAAGCTTGAATTGGTAGAGTTAGTATTCTGGCGATTTCCGGTTGTTAGGCGAGATTTTGATCCGAGGGTCGGACTGGAATTTCGAGAGTTGCTATAGCTTCGTATGGTGATTTCGGTCTTAGGCGTATGTCCGGATTTGAAATTGGATGTCCGTAGGACAATTCAACGCATTTTGGTGAATGTTGGAAAATAGAAGATTTTTGGAAAGTTTGACCGAGGAGTTGACTTATTGATATCGGGGTCGGAATCCAGTTCTGAAAATCTTCATAGGTCCTTTATGTCATTTATGACTCTTGTGCAAAATTTGAGGTCAATCGGACTCGATTTGATGGGTTTCAGCATCGAATGTAGAAGTTGGAATTTATTAGTTTCATTAGGCTTGAATTGGGGTATGATTCGTGTATTTAGCGTTGTTTGATGTAGGCCCCGACTAAGTCCATATGATGTTTTAAGTTTTGTTGATATACTTGGTTGAAATCCCGAGGGCCTCGAATGGATTTTGGATGGTTGATGGAGTTTAACTTGGGCATTTCAAGAATGTATCGATGTCGTCTCTTTAAGAATAAGTGGTATCATATTTATGCAAATGGGTTCCAAATTCAGTTTTGACTGAAGCATTAGATCCTTATCGAAATTTCGGAGTCATAGCCAAAAGAATCGTCCAATTCGGACATTGTATGATAAATTTATGCCTATTTCTGTGCCAGGAATTTTATGGCTACTGGAACTAGCGCCACAGGCAGCGCCCGAGGCAGAAAAACACTATAAAACGGGGGGTTTGGCCATTTTTGACAAAAATAGAGTTAGGGGAGCTCGGTTTGGGCGATTTTTAGAGGGGTTTCCACAAATTTGAATGAGGTAAGTGTTCTTTATCACAAATCCTTTATAGATCATGATTCCATACTCATTTACATCATGAATCCATGAATTTATGGAAAAAAATTCAGATTTTTACCAAATCTTCCAAGAACGAAAATTTAAGATTTGAAAGCCAATCCGATGTCGGAATTTGATAATTTTTGTATGGTTGAACTCGCTGGGAGATAAGGAACCCGTTGATGTGAAAATTTATGAACTTCGAGAAGTGGGCCCGGGGCTCGGGTTTTGCTAATTTCGGGATTTCTTGGTATTTTCGGTTGTTTTCACTTGGGCTTTGTTCCCTCAACATATTGTGACGTAATTGCTCTGAATTTGGATAGATTCGACGCACGTGGAGGCCAATTCGAAGGGCAAAGGTGTCGTGGGCTGGAAATTTAGCTGGTTTGAGGTGAGTAGTGATTGTAAATAATGTTCTGAGGGTTTGAAAACCCGGATTTGCACATCGTAGTGTTATATTGAGGTGAGGCACTTGCTCGATGATGAGCATGGGGTCGTTTACTACCGGGGATTGTGACTTGGTCCGTCCCGATTGATGATTTTTACTACTTAATTGATTGAGACTTATTTGTATCATCATGATTGGGGCTGATTGCCATATTTGGGCTTCGTGCCGGTTATTTGAACCCTTCAGGGGTATTTATCACTGTTTCCTCACTGTTTGATGCATTACATGAGATCAGTTATGTGGTTTTCCAATGTTTTACAACTCAGCCACTTTTACTCAGTTTTGAGAGTTCAATGATATTTAAATGATGTTTTTGGGCTGAGAACTACTGTTTTACTATGTCCGAGGGGCATGTGATGATTTTCTGACTGAGTGCGGCCGAGGGCCAAATGTGAGGTTTTACTGAGTGATATGAGGCCGAGGGCCTGAGATACTTGATGTACGCCACGAGGTGGCTTGATTGATATGAGGCTGAGGGCCTAGATATATGCCACGAGGTGGCTTGATATTGTGCTTGGGCCGTGTGGGGCCCCTCCCGGAGTCTGTACACCCCTAGTGAGCGCGAGTACCCATTGTGATATTATAGTTGGTAACAATGACAACTGTAGGTTACAGTTGGTAACAATGACAACAAATAACCAGAGCTGGAGAGATTTTACTGTTTTAAAATGATTCTGAGCCCAGGGATATCACAGTTGGTAACAATGACAACTGTAGGTTACAGTTGGTAACAATGACAACTGGTAACCAGAGCTGGGGAGATTTTACTGTTTTAAAATAATACTGACCCCAGGGATATTACAGTTGGTAACAATGACAACTGTAGGTTACAGTTGGTAACAATGGCAAATAGTAACCAGAGCTGAGAAGATTTTTAAATGATTTCTTATTGATTTACTATTTTCAAATAATGGTTTACTGCTTCATTATGCATTGCCTTGTGCTTTACGTGTTTCCTTACTTTCAGTCATTATTTATATGTACTACTCACTGAGTTGGAAGTACTTACATTACTCCCTGCACCATGTGTGCAGATTCAGGCATTATTGATTCCGCTCCGAGGCATTGATTACGACTTTCAGAGCGGTGAATCAGAGACTATGTATATATATGTATATATATATATATATATATATGTATATATATATATATGGCGGAAAGAAAGAAGTAATTAAACAATTAAAGCTGGGGAAGGGAAACATGCTTCGGGGTAGCAGATAAAACAGATCATCAAAGAATAATAAGGAAACTACAATTTAACTTCTAACACGAATAAAGAGAAATACATGCAACTTTCACTTTCAGTTCCATCTTGTTGCAGGCGTGCAACCCGATCCCATTTCATCATATCTTGTGGTAGGCGTACAACCCGCTCCCATTTCATTATATCTTGTGGTAGGCGTACCACCCGCTCCCATTTACATCATATTTTGTGGTAGGCGTACCACCCGCTTCCATTTACAAGTCATCACAAAAATCACAAGAAATCCCGACAAGGGAACAAAAACAATATAATAACTTCCCAACAAATGAACAATAATATCAAAGCAAACATCCCGGCAAGGGAGATTCAACTATAACCAATCTTAACTCAACTTCTACTTAGCTCAACTAATGCCAATGCTCAATTATAAATAAAGTCCATGATAAATAAACTGAGTTCTTGCTCAACATCAAGAATCATCAATTAAGGCTTTAACATATTCCCACAATCGAAACAGTTTCATCTACAATTAATCTCCAAATCCAATTATCATTGTTTTAAGTCTAACATGACCCATTAATATGACACCAGACCCTTTAATTCCTAACAAATCCTTATTCAACTAATCTATTTAGCAATTGACTTTATACTACAGAAGAAATCTAAACCTATAACAAAGAGGAACAACTGTAATGTGACGACCCGGCTAGTCGTATCGTGAGTTACCGCTCCGTTTTCCCCATTTTCCGTCTCGTTATGCTTCGTTATCCATGTTTCATGTGATCAAGTTGAGTAGTTTGCGTTAGGAGTGAGTTTGGCAAGAAATGAGACACTTAGTCTCTTTTAAGAATGTTAAAGATGGAAAAGTCAACCGGATGTTGACTTATGAGTTAGAGGGCTCAGATGTGAATTCCGATGGTTCGGTTAGCTTCGGGAGGTGATTTATAACTTAGGAGTGTGATCGGAATTGGTTTTGGAGGTCCGGTGTAAAATTAAGCTTGAATTGGTGTAGTATTTTGGCGATTTCCGGTTGTTAGGCGAGATTTTGATCCGAGGGCCAGAATGGAATTCCGAGAGTTGCTATAGCTTCGTATGGTGATTTCAGACTTAGGCATATGTCCGGATTTGAAATTGGAAGTCCGTAGGACAATTCAACGCATTTTGGCGAATGTTGGAAAATAGAAGATTTTTGAAAAGTTTGACCGAGGAGTTGACTTTTTGATATCGGGGTCGGAATCAAATTTTGAAATATTTCATAGGTTCGTTATGTTATTTATTACTTATGTGCAAAATTTGAGGTCAATCGGACTCGATTTGATAGGTTTCAACATCGAATGAAGAAGTTGGAATTTGTAAGTTTCATTAGGCTTGAATTGGGGTATGATTCGTGTATTTAGCGTTGTTTGATGTGATTTGAGGCCTCGACTAAGTCCATATGATTATATATGATTTGTTGATATATTTGGTTGAAGTCCCGAGGGCCTCGAATGGATTTTGGATGGTTGATGGAGTTTAACTTGGGCATTTCAAGAATGTGTCGATGTCGTCTCTTCAAGAATAAGTAGTATCATATTATAAAAATGGGCTCCAAATTCAGTTTTAGTTGAAGCATTAGGTACGTATCGAAATTTCGGAGTCATAGCAAAAAGAATCGTCCAATTCGGACATCGTATGAGAAAGTTATGCCTATTTCTGTGCCGGAAATTCTTTGGTAACTGGAACCAGCGCCACAGGCAGCGCCTAGCGCCACTTGTGGCGCCCGAGGCAGAAAACACTATAAAAACGGGGGGTTTTGGCCATTTTGAAAAAAATAGAGTTGGGGGAGCTCGGTTTGGACGATTTTTAGAGGGGTTTCCACAAATTTGAAGGAGCTAAGTGTTCTTTATCATAAATCATTCATAGATCATGATTCCATACTCATTTACATCATGAATCCATGACTCTATGGAAGAAAAATCAGATTTTTTTACCAAATCTTCCAAGAACGAAAATTTAAGATTTGAAAGCCAGTCCGATGTCGGAATTTGATAATATTTGTATGGGTGAACTCGTAGGGAGATAAGGAACCCGTGATGTGAAAATTTTTGAACTTCGAGAAGTGGGCCTGGGGTTCGGGGTTTTGCTAATTTTGGGATTTCTTTGTATTTATTTATTGTTTTCGCGTGGGCTTTGTTCTCTCAACATATTGTGACGTAATTGTTCTGAATTTGGATAGATTCGACGCACGTGGAGGCTAATTCGAAGGGCAAAGGCGTCGTGGGCTTGAAATTTAGCCGGTTCGAGGTGAGTAGTGATTGTAAATGATGTTCTGAGGGTTTGAAACCTCGGATTTGCACATCGTAGTGCTATATTGAGGTGAGGCACTTGCTCGATGTTGAGCAATAGGGTCATTTACTACCGGGGATTGTGACTTGGTCCGTCCTGATTGATGATTTTTACTACTTAATTGATTGAAACTTATTTGTATCATCATGATTGGGGCTGATTGCCATATTTGGGCTTCCTGCCGGTTATTTGAACCCTTCAGGGGTATTTATCACTGTTTCCTCACTGTTTAATGCATTACATGAGCTCAGTTATGTGGTTTTCCAATGTTTTACAACTCAGCCACTTTTACTCAGTTTTTAGAGTTCAATGATATTTAAATAATGTTTTTGGGCTGAGAACAACTGTTTTACTATGCCCGAGGGGCATGTGATGATTTTCTGACTGAGTGCGGCCGAGGGCCAAATGTGTGGTTTTACTGAGTGATATGAGGCCGAGGGCCTGAGATACTTGATGTACACCACGAGGTGGCTTGATTGATATGAGGCCGAGGGCCTAGATATATGCAACGAGGTGGCTTGATATTGCGCTTGGGCCGTAAGGGGCCTCTCCCGGAGTTTGTACACCTCCAGTGAGCGCAGGGTACCCAGAGATATTACAGTTGGTAACAATGACAACTGTAGGTTACAGTTGGTAACAATGACAACTGATAACCAGAGATATTACAGTTGGTAACAATTACAACTGTAGGTTACAGTTGGTAACAATGAAAACTGGTAACTAGAGATATTACAGTTGGTAACAATGACAACTGTAGGTTACAGTTGGTAACAATGACAACTGGTAACCAGAGCTGTGAGATTGATACTGAGCCCAGGTATATTACAGTTGGTAACAATGACAACTGTAGGTTACAGTTGGTAACAATGGCAACTGGTAACCACAGCTGGGAAGATTTTTAAATGATTTCTTATTGATTTACTGTTTTCAAATAATAGTTTACTGCTTCATTATGCATTGCCTTATGCTTTACGTGTTTCCTTACTTTCAGTCATTATTTATATGTATTACTCACTGAGTTGGAAGTACTCACATTAGTTCCTGCACCATATGTGCATATTCAGGCGTTATTGATTCCGCTCCGAGGCATTGACTACAACTGTCAGAGCGGTGATTCAGAGACTACGAGGTAGCTGTTGGCGTCCGCAGCCCCGTATCTCTTTTGTTTGTTGTTTCCACTTTCTTCAACTAATTGTGCCAGAGATATTGTAATAGAAGTTTTGTTATTAGGATTTCATTAGTTTCTCATGACGTTGTGACACCCCGGTTTGGGCTGTTGTTGGGATGCTTCACTATGTTTTTCCTCAAATGACTGCTATTAAACTGTGTTGTGTTGTTCTCTTGTTAAATTAACTGCTTAAAATGAGTTATGGTTCGAATTGGATGGCCTTTTCTTCATGAGAGGCGCCATCACGACCAGGTTTGGGATTCGGGTCGTGACAGCTTGGTATCAGAGCTTAGGTTACATAGGTCTCACGAGTCATGAACGGGTTTAGTAGAGTCTCGCGGATCGATACGGAGACGTCTGTACTTATCTTCGAGAGGCTGTAGAACCTTTTAGGAAAAACTTGATATTCTTGATATCCTTATCGTGCGGTTTGATTCTATTGAGGCTTATGCCTTTATTTCCTTCCTACTCAATCTTATGCGGCGCGAAGCGCTTGTTATCAATTGGGCGTCGAAGAGTTGTAGTGGTACTACAGACGTGGTGCCAGATGCGTGTTCAGGCAGGCTATTATCGTTGTCCGTTGGAAGGATATTCTTATGTTCCATCTTAATATCTGTATCTTCTATGGTTTTGAGACCATGCATGAATTGCTATAATGTCTATGCGTTGTTGTCATACAATGTTGGTGAAATTGTAGAGTGCTTATATATGGAACATGGTAGTGAATGACTCGAAAGGAGGATTTCTCAGTGTATGATTTAGAGGTTCAGCATTTAATTCCAGCGAAGGAAAGGCAGTTGGACTATAGATGTCCATGTTTGGTTGATGAAGTAACAAGACTGGATATTTTCAAGCATGATGGAATTTTCAATGTGATGCGGTGTCGTCGTCCTTGCTTGAACGCATTATGGTTCGTCGGTGTTACGGTCTTCTTGGATTTTGCCTTTGGGGCATGGTGCTGTGAAATGGTGCCTAAGGGGTAGTTGTACCTAGTGCAGCATCATTAGAAGGTGTCGGTAAGGAATTCCACTGGTGGGTTATCTCCTGTGGGCAGATTAGCGGTGGCGTGATGTTGATGAAGCTTATGCGAGGTATATTATTTTCTACCCAGTAAGAGGTCGAGTGTGTGACTATGACTTGTGATCCAAGATGTTCATGAAAAGCTTAACGAAGATTTCAAGAAGTCCGTCGGGTTAATGGTGCGAGATCATGGCAATTGAGAAGGAGGAATCGTCATGGGCTCTACATTAAGTGACGGTGGCTTAGAGCTATGTGCGGGGAGCCCCACCGTTTACAATTGGATCGTGCGGTTGTCTTCTTGTGCGGTTCTTGGTTATCGGTACGCTGGCGGATTATTTATGACTAGGAAAAAGGAAGTATTAGGGGTGATTCAGCAAAGAACTAGATGGGCGTGTGCTATTTTCGGCGTTATGGATGCATGTTCAGGTTTTTGGGGAGACTCGGAGCTTATGTTTTGTTGACGTGATGTACATGGAAAAAAGCGCAGTCGATTGCTTCTTTGAGAGGTTGTCATGTGCTAGTAATGCGTTGGAGTTGGTTATCTTCGAGACTAGGTCAGGTGACTGACTCTCGATAACGGTCCTAGTGGATTCAAGAATTAAAGTGCAGTGCCTAAGGATTTCGAGTTCGATGTGTGGTTAAGGATCGAGTCTTCATAGTGGGTTGCGAACGAAACTTGGAATATTCTATGTTACCATCGGGTATACGGTGCAGTATTGGAGAAAAGAAAGAGATAGCTTCCGATTCGCAGAAGGTCTTGCAAAATGAGTGTACCAGTCTGAGATAATGTTGAGCACATAAGGAGGGTATGAGATGGTTCATGAGTATTGAGACGATGTGGTCTCGCGATTCGGGTCACTCGAGGTGAATGCAAATTGAGTTCACTATGTTGTGAATGGAGCTATTATATTTCTAAGTTAGGTCAAGAGTAAATTGAAAGAAATTGGGTCGGTTAGCAATGGTTTAATAGGTGTGATGGTGACAATGATTAGTCCCTTCGGCGTGTGAAGTTTTACATGTGGTATGTGGTTGTACGTGCAAGTTCGATAGCCACCATGACTTGATTGATTTGAGAGATATTGCTTCGAATGGCCCTTTTGTGTGAATGGACTCCGGAAGAGTCATGATGGTTTACACCACAACTTGAGGTTTTTATTTTCTGTGGTTATGGGAATTCAGTTGCATGTTGCCATGGTTATTCTGAAATGAGTTGAGTGAAAGGGGTTCTAGCCAATGAAGTATTCATTCTACTAATAGTTCAGGGGTTATGAGAAATTCTTTTAATCTCGCGTAACGGTATCGTGTTTGGATCGGGTTGCACGGCGCAACGGTATCATGTGTGGATCGGGTTGCATGCCGCAACAGTGTTATGTTGAGTACGGTCCCCTATATCTATTCCTACGCATTTTGTATCTCATCCTCTGAGAAGGGTTCGTAACATCTGTCGACCTTTTTATTCGTTATGCGAGCTGGATAATTCTTTTCCAGAGTTTGTTCCTCATTATGTGTCATGTTCAAATTGTAGCTTGTCGGCACATTGATGGCGCGATATGAGAGCTGAGTCAGTGTTTGAGGCGGCTCATTGCGTGAGTGACTTGCACCGAGTGAGATGAGATTATTGGAGCTGAAATCTATGCAATCAGATTTATATAAGGCACATTAAAAGGAAATGTCGTTATTCAGTTCAGAATGAGGTAATGGTACTTGACAGGATGAGAGACTCCATGAATTATTGTCGTGGCAGTATTGCGAGATTTTGAACAGGATTTATATGCGTCATGAGATGTGTTGCGGGCACCAGATTCCTAAAATTCCAGTTATTGTGGTCGGAGGATGTTATTATGGGTAATCGACTTATATGGTGAGCTTGTGAATTTGCACTCTACTACTGTGTTTATCTCTGTTGGGATATTTTGATAGTCTTAGCCGTGTCTATCATTTTTGTTTTGTACACTATTGAGGTCTATGAGTCCAAAAGTGACTTTCTGTTACTCACTACAGTGGGTTTTGAGGTAATTCCTGGATAACCAATTAGAGCTTTATGAATTATATGCCCTACCGATATGGGAGTTCATTATGTGCCGTGATTTCAAGTAAAGGAAATTATTTATAAAGGAGAAATGGATAGATTTCGGTTGGCACGAGTGCATATTACTTGTGATTCAGAGTTGTGGACGAGATCCTCGCTTTTTTAATATGATGTGAAAATCTTAACTAGGCTATGGGCCGCGGTGGAAGTTATATAAGGACGAGATCATTGTGATGAAAATTTATGTGTTTTAAATTCTCCCTCTGTTAAATTAAATCTGTACTATAGTACTGATAGGGAGCCATGCCTGTTAGGCTTATTTGATTATTCTTCTATGTGTTTTTGTGTGTATTTTGCCATATTCGTGCTGTAATTATTGAGTTTTAGCCTACAAGGGGAGTGTTCAGGTGGCTTTAAATGTGAGTCGTTATTTCGAGTAAATAATTATGAGGTCTTCATGCCTTGTGAATTGCTGTCAGAGTTGTGAAAGTTTGAAAAGAGGTTTGGTTAATATGAGGTTAATTGACGATGCTGGAATAAAATATGAACAATTATTATAACCAGAGACGTGGTTATGGGCATACATATGATGAGCGTGTAAGCACGAGTTGCTACAGCCGGTTGAGACTAACACGCTGTGTTGAATTAATTGGGCTGTGAGAAATTTGGCTTTGAATTTTATAAATGTGGATAAAAGAAACAATCTTCAATTGAGATGGTTTTGTCGGATCCATGTCAAATTTAAGGTGACATGGAATCACCCACGAGTGCGCGTAATAATACACTTAGAAATTTAATGTCCTCGGAATAATTCTTGGCACGTTCGAGGATGAACGTTTGTTTAAGTGGGGGAGAATGTGACGACCCGGCTAGTCGTCTCGTGAGTTACCGCTCCGTTTTCCCCATTTTCCGTTTCATTATGCTTCGTTATCCATGTGTTTATGTGATCAAGTTGAGTAGTTTGCGTTAGGAGTGAGTTTGGCAAGAAATAAGACACTTAGTCTCTTTTAAGAAGGTTTAAGGTGGAAAAGTCAATCGGATCTTGACTTATGAGTTAGAGGGCTCGGATGTGAGTTCCGATGGTTCGGTTAGCTTCAGGAGGTGATTTATGACTTAGGAGTGTGATCGGAATTGGTTTTGGAGGTCCGGTGTAGAATTAAGCTTGAATTGGTGGAGTTGTATTTTGGCGATTTCCGGTTGTTACGCGAGATTTTGATCCGAGGGTCGGAATGGAATTACGAGAGTTGCTATAGCTTTGTATGGTGACTTCGGACTTAGGCGTATGTCCGGATTTGAAATTGGAAGTCTGTAGGACAATTCAACGCATTTTGGCGAATGTTGGCAAATAGAAGATTTTTGGAAAGTTTGATCGAGGAGTTGACTTTTTGATATCGGGGTCGGAATCCAATTTTGAAAAATTTCATAGGTCTGTTATGTTATTTATGACTTGTATGCAAAATTTGAGGTCAATCGGACTCGATTTGATAGGTTTCAGCATCGAATGTAGAAATTGGAATTTGTTAGTTTCATTAGGCTTGAATTGGGGTATGATTCATGTATTTAACGTTGTTTGATGTGATTTGAGGCCTCGACTACGTCCATATGATGTTTTAAGATTTGTTGATATATTTGGTTGAAGTCCCGAGGGCCTCGAATGGATTTTGGATGGTTGATGGAGTTTAACTTGAGCATTTCAAGAATGTGTCGATATCGTCTCTTCAAGAACAAGTGGTATCATATTATGAAAATGGGCTCCAAATTCAGTTTTAATTGAAGCATTAGATCCGTATCGAAATTTCGGAGTCATAGCAAAAAGAATCGTCTAATTCGGACATCGTATGAGAAAGTTATGCCTATTTCTGTGCCAGAAATTCTTTGGCTACTGGAACCAGCGCCACGGGCAGCGCCTGGCGCCACTTGTGGCGCCCGAGGCAGAAAACACTATAAAAACGGGGGGTTTTGGCCATTTTGAAAAAAATAGAGTTGGGGGAGCTCGGTTTGGATGATTTTTAGAGGGGTTTCCACAAATTTGAAGGAGCTAAGTGTTCTTTATCATAAATCCTTCATATATCATGATTCCATACACATTTACATCATGAATCCATGAATCTATGGAAGAAAAATCAGATTTTTTTTACCAAATCTTCCAAGAACGAAAATTTAAGATTTGAAAGCCAATCCGATGTCGGAATTTGATAATTTTTGTATGGGTGAACTCGTTGGGAGATAAGGAACCCGTTGATGTGAAAATTTTTGAACTTCGAGAAGTGGGCCTGGGGTTCGGGGTTTTGCTAATTTCGGGATTTCTTAGTATTTATTGATTTTTTTCGCGTGGGCTTTGTTCCCTCAACATATTATGACGTAATTGTTCTGAATTTGGATAGATTCGACGCATGTGGGGCTAATTCGAAGGGCAAAGGCGTCGTGGGCTAGAAATTTAGCCGGTTCGAGGTGAGTAGTGATTGTAAATGATGTAAAGAGGGTTTGAAACCCGGGATTTGCACATCGTAGTGCTATATTGAGGTGAGGCACTTGCTCGATGATGAGCATGGGGTCGTTTACTACCGGGGATTGTTACTTGGTCCGTCCCGATTGATGATTTTTACTACTTAATTGATTGAAACTTATTTGTATCATCATGATTGGGGCTGATTGCCATATTTGGGCTTCGTGCCGGTTATTTGAACCCTTCGGGGGTATTTATCACTGTTTACTCACTGTTTCGATTCATACTTGAACTCAGTCATGTTGTTCTTCCACTGTTTTACAACTCAGCCACTTTTGCTCAGTTTTGAGATTTAAATGATATTTAAATGATGTTTTTGGGCTGAGAACTACTGTTTTACTATGCTCGAGGGGCATGTTATGATTTTCTGACTGAGTGCGGCCGAGGGCCAAATGCGAGGTATTACTGAGTGATATGAGGCCGAGGGCCTGAGATACTTATTGTACGCCACGAGGTGGCTTGATTGATATGAGGCCGAGGGCCTAGATATATGCCACGAGGTGGCTTGATATTGTGCTTGGGCCGTAAGGGGCCAGCCCCTCCCGGAGTCTATACACCCCCAGAGAGCGCAGGGTACCCAGAGATATTACAGCTGGTAACAATGACAACTGTAGGTTACAGTTGGTAACAATGACAACTGGTAACCAGAGATATTACAGTTGGCAACAATGACAATGGTAGGTTACAGTTGGTAACAATGACAACTGATAACCAGAGATATTATAGTTGGTAACAATGACAATTGGTAACCAGAGCTGTAAGATTGATACTGAGCCCAGGAATATTACAGTTGGTAACAATGACAACTGTAGGTTACAGTTGGTAATAATGGCAACTGGTAACCAGTGATGGGAATATTTTTTAATGATTTCTTATTGATTTATTGTTTTCAAATAATGGTTTACTGCTTCATTATGCATTGCCTTGTGCTTTACGTGTTTCCTTACTTTCAGTCATTAATTATATGTACTACTCACTGAGTTAGAAGTACTCAGATTACTCCCTGCACCATGTGTGCAGATTCAAGCGTTATTGATTCCGCTCCGAGGCATTGACTACGACTGTCAGAGTGGTGATTTAGAGACTACGAGGTAGCTGTTGGCGTCCGCAGCCCCGTATCTCTTTTATTTGTTGTTTCCACTTTCTCCAACTTATTGTGCCAGAGATATTGTAATAGAAGTTTTGTTATTAGGATTTTATTAGTTGCTCATGACGTTGTGACACCCCGATTTGGGATGTTATTTGGATTCTTCACTATGTTTTTCCGCAAATAACTGCTATTAAACTGTGTTGTGTTGTTCTCTTGTTAAATTAACTGCTTAAAATGAGTTATGTTTCGAAATTGCTGGCCTTGTCTTCACGAGAGGCGCCATCACGATCGGGTTTAGGATTCGGGTCGTGACATGTAATGAAGAAACCAGCGTAGCAAATCCTCACGTGAACTCCCATTTCCACATAAAAATATCAAGAACAATATTCAGCAATTTGAACAAGAATCACACAACTATCCATTTAAGACTCACGGTCATGCTCGACACCAACGTATAGATACTCGTCACTATGCCTATACGTCGTACTCAACAAGAAGCAATTAACAAATAGGACACAACTCCTAATCCTCAAGCTAAGGTTAGACCGGATACTTACCTCGCTTTGCAACCAAATGCAAGATTCCAACAAACCTTCGCCTTGAAACTTTGTGTCCGAAGGCTTCAAATCTTAGTTAAGCTTTCCAATGTCGAAATATAAATTCCAGCAACTGAGAGTCCTTTCACGAAATCTTGTCTATTTGACGTGCAAGGAATAATCGCTTCATAACTTCTGGCATGTATGACATTTCCAAAGGAAATCGCTGAAAGTTTTCCTTCGAAAATGACTTGCATAAAGAAGCAAACTTTGAGGTATCATTTGGTGTGATTAGAGCAATGCTACACCCATCAGAATGAGCACTAGCGATTCTTCCACTTCTATGAAAATTCAAACTGTATGCAACCATGAAGCCAGTGGCGGGAGGCAAAGCAGACATCAAGGCGACTAAGCCACGAAAGCAACATGAAAAGTGTAGCTTTGAGAAATACAGCTTGTGATTGAGTCAACCTCCTAATTGAATCAAAATCGAAAATGGTTCCACTTCCAGGGAATGATACGGAGTGATAGTCCACACCGGAATCCATCTCCACTGGACCCCATTCGTTGAACAAGTAACAACTTCGGCTTGTGATGTTGAACAAGTAGCCAGGGTTGCACGCGCATTCTGTGGCATTGTAACGAAAGGAGTTGCTGGGACATTGCATTTTTTTGAGCATTTAGAACTATGGTTTGATTTTTGAAAAAGAGGAGTTGAAGTGTAAAGTGGGTGAGAGATGTGAAAAGTGGGGGAAGTTAGGGGAAAAAGATCTGATGGGTTCGGGAAGAGGGGATCATGGGGTTACTTAGGATATGAATAAATCTTTGTTTGTTTGTTTTTTTTTTTCATTAAATGGCTATAACTTGAGCTCAGGACCTCAAAATTTGATTCCGGGCATAGACCCAAGTCCTAAATCACGATACGGACCTACTTGAACTATCAAAATACTTATACAGGTCCCTCTACTAAAAATGTTGACGGAAGTCAACTCACTTGAGTTTTAAAGCTCTATTTCACATTTTAAATCTTTCCACATATAAACGTTCTGAAAAATTATATAGACTGCATATGCAAATCGAGGTGAGGTAAAAAAAAGGAGGTTTTTAAGCCTCGGAACACTGAATTCAATCTAAAAACAAGTGATGACCCTTTGGGTCGTCACAAAACTATAAGCCCCTTAATAAGGCAATAAATTGAATTAGATATCATATTCCTAATAAAAAGAATTTATTGGATAGATTACATGATGTGATTATATTCTTAAAGTTTGATTTAAAATCATGCTATTGGCAGATTCAAATAGCTGAATCAGATAGATATAAAATCGCTTTTAATGTCCCAATAGGTCAATATGAGTGGAATGTTATGCCATTTGGTTTGAAGAATACTCCTTCTGAATTTCAAAAGATTATGGATGATATTTTTATTCTTACACTAATTTTATAATAGTTTATATAGATGACATTCTGGTATTTTCAAAAAATATTGAAAGTCATTTTCGGCACCTAGAAATATTTAGAAATGTAATTATACAAAATAGTTTGGTTATTTCTAAACCAAAGATGAGTCTTTTCCAGACTAATATTAGATTTTTAGGTCATAATATTGAAAAAGAGAAAATAATTCCTATTAATCGTAGCATTGAATTTGATTCTAAATTCCCTGATATTATAACTGACAAAACTCAATTGCGGAGATTTTTGGGAAGTCTTAATTATATTTCTCCTTTTATAAAGGATTTAGCTAAAGATACTGCTGTTCTTTATGATAGACTTGAGAAGAACCCAAAACCTTGGACTAATAGTCATATAGATGATGTTCGTATTATTAAACAAAAGGTTAATAACCTTCCTTGTTTAACACTTGCTAATCAAATTTGGGATAAAGTTGTTGAAACTGATGCTTCTGATATAGGTTTTGGGAATATACTCAAACAAATTTCTTATGATGATAAAGAATATCTTGTTCAATTCTATTTCCGGAAATGGAATAATTCTCAGAGAAATTACGCAACTGTAGCTAAAGAAATTCATGCTATAGTTAAGTGCTTTTTAAAATTTCAAACTGATTTATATAATCAGAAGTTTTTAATAAAAACTGATTGTCAAGCTGCTAGATCAATCTTTAATAATGATTTCAAGCATGATGTTTCAAAACAAATGCTTGCAAGGTTGCAAGCTCTATTAGCCCCTTTTGATTTCGAAATTATATATAAAAAGGGTAGTGATAATAGTCTTCCCGATTTTCTTACTAGAGAATATTTGAATTCATAATTCTTTGTGTTTCGTTTTTTAGATGAGACCACAATATACACCCCGTCGGGGAACGGGAAGAGGTAGAGGCAATGGAAGAGGTAATATCCTTGCCCAATTTGGAAATCAAAAATTAATAGCTGCTATTTGCAGAATATTCTGGGGTTGATACAGATCACCCCATGTAAAAAGAATTCATGGATTTCATAAAATCCAAGCAAGATACAGGTAAATACCCGCCATCTTATTCAACAGCCTTGACAGATGAAGGTCAAGAAAATGAGGTTTATAACCAGAGTCCGCAGAAAGAATTAATATTTCTTTTGGAACAATCAGATCTCAAATGGAAAGATAATCCATGGCAAATAATGGCCAGGTATTTTGATACGGCATCATATGCCACAACTATTTATAAGTATAGTATGAATTATGAGTTGATTTTACTATCAACAGGATCAGCTGAAATTCAGCATTTTTATCCATCTACTACAAGAAAAGTTTAAAACTTTTCTAAGATAATAATCAAGCATATTATTCCCGCAGATGAATGAAAAATTAGTACTTTAAAGGAAAAGGATTATATCTACCCTAATTAGAAACAATTATTGGAATTATATCCAAAGTTTTAATAAAACTTTTTTATATGAAAATTCTAACTAAAAAATATTTTTGGTTCATTAAAATCTGCCCCAATGCATTTGAGCCGAATTTGCAAACTTGATTTTGTGACTGGTGGACTTTATATGGCCCATCGATGGATATTTTACCAGAAATTTTTTAGAATTTATAAACTCAGTGGGTAGAATTATCACCCAAATTAATAGTTTTACAGAAGGATAATATATTCTTCGAAGGAATGGCCCTTATGTATTTTTTTTGTAGAATTCTCCATCCCGTAGATAATGAAATGGGATATTGAAGTTAGTTATACTAGCAAGGGATTTCCCTGTTTAAATAGAATTTTTTACACAAATTCTGGAGAAAGATGCTTCAGAAAGATAAGGAAGGAAAGGTCCATGGTCAAGAAACCCTTGATAATATTCATAAGGCACTCAAGAATTACAGTTCGAAAAATAACAGCAACAAATACTGAAGACAGCAGCCCTTTCAAACACTTGACCAGAAAGAAATTCTAGCTTCTTACTTCGAAGAAATTAGAAGAGATTTAGAAAGAATCTTCATACAGAAGTTTTAAATGATGTGTCAATGGCATCAGTTGGTAACACCACAGATGAAGATATATGCCTTGCTGGAGAATCTCAAAAAATTCAATCAGAATAGATTAATATTGAAGAAATTGAAGAATTTCTGAAGAAGACAAAGGGAAAAGTGGAAGCATCTTCCTCAAAAAACGACGAAGGCAAAACAGTTGTTTGATAAAGATTGAAGGCCCCATTGCAGAATTATTAGGGTAATAAAACAAATCAGTTTTTATAAATATAACAGCCCGATGTGTTGTAGAAACACATAAAATACTAATTGTTTAGACTTGGCTTGTTTTAAGTGCGAATCTCTCTTTGTAATTATGCAATTTTAACATTCCTGCGGGGTATGAGGTATAAGAACCTAATAATTAAGAAAAGAGTTCGAAAAAGGCATGTAATACAGGATATACGGTCGCATTTCTAACATGCGGACCGCATATCTTACATGGGCGTCGCATACTTGGACCAGATTTCTGGGCAAAGGTTCATGTTAGAAACGCTGTCTGAAATGCAGACCGTATTTCAAGAATCCGGACCGCAAATTGCGCTGCCTGTATCGCAGATTGGAACAGAGAACTGGACAAGTTTTATGTCAAAAATGAGATGAGAAATGCGGACCGCATTTCTAAAATGCGGACCGCAAATCCCACAGTGAGATCGCAGAATAAGGCAGAGTTTTGGGCCAAATGTCATGTCAGAAATGCGGTCCAAATGCGGACCGCATGTCGAGTTTGAGACCAGAATGCGATCGCATTCTGGACACCTGAACTTTTAATTTGTTCCGAATTTTGACCTACTATAAATAGGAACTAGGAACCCTAACATGCAAAACCCCCTTATTTCGTCAATTACCTCAGAAACCTCTCCAAAACACCCCCAAACCCCAGCAAATCAACCTCCAAATCACCTTGAAAACAAACCCCAACATCTATTACAAGAAACCCCACCCTCTAACACTAAATACCCAACCTACGATTGCTGCAAATCGTACCAAGATTTCAGCTGAGTTAAGGCACCCTACCAAGTTGTAGCTCGTTAGTCTCAATTGTGTCCACCTGAAGTTCGTGAGCATCCATAAAAGGTTGGGCTCGAAGAATTGTTGGAAATCTAGGAATTTTCGCAAAGCAAGGTAAGTGTTTGTTCTAACGTTAGCTCGAGGGATTAGAAATCGTGTCTTGTTTGCTAAATTGCTCCTTCTTGAGAACAACGTATAGGCATGGTGACGGGTGTCTATATGTTGGTGTCACGCATGACCGTGGGTCGTATATGGTTAATCGTTGTGTGAGTATTGTTTCAAATTGTTGAATATTTTCCTTGAATTGTTATGATGTGTTGCATGTGGGAGCGGGTGGCACGCCTGCCACAAGATGTTGTGAATTTAGGGCGGGTGGTACGCCTATCACAAAGTTTCTTCTATTCGGCATAAAGTTGATGGTCAAGTAGAATGGTTGAGTAAGAATTGTTAGGAGTCGAAGAGGTCCAGTGTCAAAATTGTGGGTAGTGTTTTAGGAGTCCGTTAGAAGTTTAATGGGTCCAGTGTCACATTAGTAAAGTCATGTGTAGAGTCAACGAAATGATAACTGGGTTGGGAGGTTAGTTTTAGGATATTGACTGTAATTGAGTACTGACATTGATTGAGCTAAATAGAAGTCAAGTTTGGTTTGGTTATAGCTGAAATTCCCCCTGGTTAGGATGATTGTGTTGCTGTTATTTATTCCCTTGCTGGGAAGTTGTTATGTTGATTTGATGCCTTGCCGGACTTCTTGTGATTGTTGGGATGTGATGAATGTGGGAGTGGGTGGTACGCCTACCACAGTATAAATTGTAAGTGGGAGCGGGTGGCACGTCTGCCACGAGATATTATGAAAGTGGGAGCGGGTGGTATGCCTACCACAGTATAAATTGTAAGTGGGAGCGGGTGGCACGCCTGCCACGGGATGTGATGAATGTGGGAGCGGGTGGCACGCCTGCTACAAGAGGTTACTGTAAGTGAGAACGGGTTGCACGCCTGCAACAAGAGGTTACAGGAGGAAAAAAGGGTGGATTGTATTTCATTTCGTTTATGTTAAAAGCTTAATTGCAGTTTTCCTTCTTACTCTTTGATGATTCCTTTTGCTTTATTTGTCTGCCGTTCCGATGTATGCTTTCTTTTCCCTGTTTAAGTTGTTTATGTATTTTATCTTCTGCTGTAGATACATATATGCTTAAAATTGCACAGGTTTATCTGGAGTCTGGTCCTAGCCTCGTTACTACCTCGTCGGGGTTAGGCCAGGCACTTACCAGCAGATGGGGTCGGTTGTGCTGATACTACACTCTGCACTCTTTTGTGCAGATCTCAATGCCGCAGGCTACGAACAGTAGGAAGCTTCCAGCCTCTGATTTTCAGGTGACCCAAGGTAGTTCTGCATACGTCCGCGGACCTTGGAGTCTCCTGCCCATTTCTTGTATCTGTTTCTCCTATGTAATCCAGAAACAACATTTTTTTATATTCTTCAGACCCTGTTTGTAGTACTCTTAAATAGTCTATGAAACTGTGATACCAGATCTTGGGTATACCGTTGTGGATAGTTTATCGGAGATAGTTGTGTAAAGTATTAACTTTATGTTTATTTCGCTTGTTGAATTATTGCTTTCCAGTTGATGCACATTTGTGATGTAATGAATTCGTAAATAGAAACGTGGTAGTTAGTCCGAATGACTGGCTATCTTAGCTTTCACTAGTAGGCACCATCACGACTCCCGAGGGTGGGAAATTCGGGTCGTGACAGGTTGGTATCAGAGCCCTAGGTTTATATAGGCCTCACAGTTCATAGACAAAATCGGTAGAGTCTGAGGGATCGGTGCGGAGACGTCTGTATTTACCCCCAGAGGCTACAGAGTTAGGAAAAATTTCACATTTCTTCATTCTTGTCGTGCGGTTTGCCTCTCAAATGCTAATTGGATTCCTACTCTGTTCTTCCGCAGATGGTGAGAACACGCACTTCCTGATCTACCGCTCCGCAGCCCGATACCCCAGCAACAGCTTCCATGCGGGGTAGAGGGCGAGGCCGAGGTCGTGCTAGGGGTCGAGGCAGGGGCAGGACTCAGCCTCCTGCAGCAGCACCAGCGGCGGAACCTCAAATTGATCTTGACGAGGAGGTTCCGACCCCAGCAGCTCCGGCGGGCCCAGCTCAGGTCCCCGAGGGGTTTATTGCCACCCCAGTTCTTCAGGACGCTTTGGTCCGGTTGGTGGGCCTGTCACCCGAGCGGGCTTACTTCCGGCAGCACTAGCCACGCCTCGGGCTGGAGAGGGGGTTCAGATTACTGCTACTCGTACTCCGGAACAAGTGGCTCCCCATGCTCAGGTTCCAGCGGTTCAGCCAGCTGTGACAGCCTAGCCGGGAGCAGTAGCTCGACCCGGTAATGGGGCGGCCATGTCCGTCGATGGTTTGTGGAGACTAGATAGGTTCACCAAGTTCTTCACCACTACCTTCAGCGGTGCTTCTTCGGAGGATCCCCGGGACTTCCTATACAGCTGCGATGAGGTCCTCAGGAACATGGGTATTATTGAGACCAACGGGGTAGACTTTGTGGCATTTTGCTTGTATGGATCCGCCAAGACTTGGTGGAGGGATTATTGCTTGACTAGGCCAGCCGGTTTCCATCATTGACTTGGGAGCAGTTTATAGAGTTGTTTCTGGAGAAGTTTCTCCCTGTCACTCAGAGAGAGGCTTATCGGAGGCAGTTTGACCGCCTTCAACAGGGGGCCATGACAGTTACCTAGTATGAGTCCAGGTTCATCGATTTGGCTCGGCATGCTCTCATCATACTTCCTACAGAGAGGGAGAAGGTGAGGAGATTTATTGACGGTCTCATTCAGCCAATTCTCCTTCAGATGGCTAAGGAGACTGGTAGTGAGATTACATTCCAGGAGGCGGTCAATGTGGCCCGCAGAGTCGAGATGGTTCTGTCACATGGAGGTGGTCATGGGTCGGATAAGAGGCCCCGTCATTCAGGCAGATTCTTTGGTACTTCGTCTGGAAACAGAGATTCATATGGTAGAGGCCATCCTCCTAGGCCCTTTCAGTCGGCTCTCCAGGTTTCTCACAGTGCTTCAGGTCACCGCGATTCTCAGATGCAGTATACCGATCAGCAGTCTATCAGTGCACAACCGCTACAGAGTTTCCAGAGTCGGCAGCCCAGGGCTTGTTACATGTGTTACGACACGAGGCACATTGTTAGGTATTGCCGTCGTGCTTTAAGCAACTCTCCACACTAGGATTCCCGTGCTATGACACAGGCACCAGATGTTCCGCAGCCCGCCTAGCTAGCCAGAGGTGGGGGTAGAGGTGCTAGAGGTAGAGTTAGGGGTACTGGAGGTAGAGCTCAGGTCGGCAGAGGTGGGGGCCAGCCAGCAGCAGGCCGTCCTAGAGATGTGGCTCAGGGTGGTGGGCCTCAGCCCCGATGTTATGCTTTTCCAGCCCGGCCCGAGGCAGAGGCTTCAGATGCAGTGATTACAGGTACGGTTCTGGTCTGTGATAACGATGCTTCGGTATTATTTGATCTAGGGTCTACCTATTCATATGTCTCCTCTTATTTCGCACCATATCTGACCATGCCAAGTGACTCATTGAGTGTTCCTGTTTATGTGTCTACCCCGGTGAGTGATTCCATTGTGGTGGATTGAGTCCATCGTTCCTGTGCTGTAGTGATTGGGGGTCTTGAGACCCGCGTAGACTTATTACTTTTAGACATGGTTGATTTTGATGTCATATTGGGGATGGACTGGTTATCACCTTACCACGCCATCTTGGACTGCCATGCCAAGACTGTGACCTTAGCTTTACCGGGTATTCCCCGTTTGGAGTGGAAAGGGACTCTTGGTCATTCCACCCGTAGCATTATCTTCTATATGAAGGCTCAACGTATGGTCGAGAAGGGGTGTTTGGCGTATCTGGCTCATGTTCGTGATTCCAGCACTGAGGTCCCCTCTCTTGAGTCTGTGCCCGTGGTTCGTGAGTTTCCCGAGGTTTTCCCATCCGACCTGCTGGGGATGCCACCCGACAGGGATATTGACTTTTGCATTGACGTGGCTCCGGGCACTCAACCCATTTCTATTCTGCCGTATCGCATGGCAGCGCCAGAGTTAAAAGAATTAAAGGAGCAGTTGCAAGACTTGCTCGAGAAGGGTTTCATTAGACCCAGTGTTTCATATCGGGGTGCGCTCGTGTTGTTTGTTAAAAATAAGGACGGGTCAATGAGAATGTGCATCGATTACCGACAGTTGAACAAGGTTACAATCAAAAATAAGTACCCATTGCCGAGGATCGATGATTTGTTTGATCAGCTCTAGGGTGCCAGGGTATTTTCAAAGATTGATTTGAGGTATGGCTACCATCAGTTGAAGATTAGGGCATCCGATGTCCCTAAGACAGCTTTCCGCACTCGGTACGGGCATTATGAATTCTTGGTGATGTCCTTCGGGTTGACAATTGCCCCAGCAGCTTTTATGGACTTGATGAATCGAGTGTTCAGACCTTACCTGGATTCGTTCGTGATAGTATTCATCGACGACATCCTGGTATATTCCCGCAGCCAAGAGGAGCATGCACAACATCTTAGAGTGGTTCTTCAGACTCTGAGGGATAGTCAGTTGTACGCTAAGTTTTCAAAGTGTGAATTCTGGTTGAGTTTGGTTACATTTCTGGGACATATTGTATCGGCAGAGGGTATTCAGGTTGGTCCGAAAAAGATTGAGGCAGTCAAGAACTGGCCTAGGCCGGTGTCAGTTATAGAGATCCGGAGTTTCTTGGGACTGGCAGGATACTATCGTCGGTTTGTGGAGGGGTTTTCATCTATTGCAGCCCCGATGACCAAGTTGACCCAGAAAGGTGCCAAGTTCAGGTGGTCGGATGAGCGTGAGGCGAGCTTTCAGAAACTCAAGACAGCTCTGACCACGGCACCAGTGTTAGTTTTGCCCACAGGCCCAGGGCCTTACATAGTTTATTGCGATGCCTCTCGTATTGGCCTTGGTGCAGTGTTAATGCAAGATGGCAAGGTCATTGCCTATGCTTCGAGGCAGTTGAAGGTCCATGAGAAAAACTATCCGGTGCATGATTTAGAATTGGCGGCCATAATTCACGCCTTGAAGATTTGGAGGCACTACTTATATGGTGTGTCGTGTGAGGTGCACGGATCATAAGAGCCTTCAGTACCTGTTCAAGAAAAAGGAGTTAAATTTGAGGCAGAGGAGGTGGTTGGAAATGTTAAAGGACCATTATGTCACTATCTTATATCACCCGGGAGAGGCCAACATGGTGGCCGAAGCCTTGAGTAGAAAGTCGGCCAGTATGGGCAGTCTTGCCTATATTCCTGTCAGTGAAAGACCACTTGCTTTGGACATTCAGACTTTGGCCAATTGGTTTGTGAGATTGGACATTTCTGAGCCTAATCGGGTATTAGCTTACACGGTCGCTCACTCTTCATTGTTGGAACGAATACGTGATCGACAATTTGATGATCCTCATTTGTGTGTTTTTAGGGACACGGTGCAGCGAGGGGGTTCCGAGCAGGTCACCTTAGGCGACGATGGAATTTTGAGATTACCAGGTCGAGTTTGTGTGCCCGATGTAGAGGGACTTCGGGAGTTAATTTTGAGGGAGGCCCGTAGCTCCAAGTATTCTATTCATCCGGGCGCCACAAAGATGTATCGGGATTTGTGACAGCATTATTGGTGGCGTAGAATGAAGAAGGATATAGTTTCATACGTGGCTCGGTGTTTGAACTGCCAGCGGGTTAAGTGCAAACATCAACGACCTGGTGGACTGGTCCAGAGAATTGAACTCCCCGAGTGGAAATGGGAACGAATCACTATGGATTTCGTTGTTGGACTTCCGCAGACCCGGAAAAAGTTCGACCCAATCTGGGTCATTGTTGATAGGCTCACCAAGTCGGCACATTTCATCCCTGTGGCGGCCTCCTATTCATCCGAGAGGTTAGCCGAGATTTATATCCGGGATATTGTTCGCCTTCATGGTGTGCCGGTATCTATTATTTCGGACTGGGGCACGTAGTTTACTTCACATTTTGGAATGCAGTACAACGGGAGTTGGGCACCCAGGTTGAGTTAAGCACAGCGTTTCATCCTCAGACGGATGGACAGTTCGAGCGGACTATTCAGATATTGGAGGATATGCTCCGAGCTTGTGTTATTGACTTTGGAGGGTCGTGGGACCAGTTTTTTCCATTAGCAGAGTTCGCCTACAATAGCAGCTCCCAGTCAAGCATTCAGACGGCTCCTTATGAAGCATTATATGGTAGGTGGTGTCGAACTCCACTTGGGTGGTTTGAGCCGGGAGAGGCTCGGTTGTTAGGCACAGATCTCGTTAAGGAGGCCTTGAACAAGGTCAAAATCATTCAGGAAAGGCTTCGTACAGCTCAGTCCAGGCAAAAGAGCTATGCAGATCGTAAGGCACGAGATATGTCCTTTATGGTTGGTGAGCGGGTATTACTCCAGGTGTCGCCTATGAAAGGCGTGATGAGATTTGGGAAGAGGGGCAAGCTTAGCCCTAGGTTCATTGGTCCGTTCGAAATTCTTGATCGAGTGGGGGAGGTGGCTTATAGGCTTGCATTGCCGCCAAGCTTATCAGCCATGCATCCAGTTTTTAATGTGTCCATCCTCCAAAAATATCACGGCGACCCAACTCACGTGCTAGATTTCAGCACCATTCAGCTGGACAAGGACTTGTCTTATGAGGAGGAACCGGTAGCCATTCTAGACCGGCAAGTCCGTCAGCTGAGATCGAAAATTTTTCCTTCTGTTCGTGTTCAGTAGAGAGGTCAGCCTCCTGAGGCATCGACCTGGGAGTCCGAGTCCGATATGCGGAGGCGTTATCCACATCTTTTCCCCGACTCAGGTACTTCTGTATCATGTCCGTTCGAGGACGAACGGTTGTCTTAGAGGGGGAGAATGTAATGGCCCGATGTGTTGTAGAAACACATAAGATACTAACTATTTAGACTTGGCTTGTTTTAAGTGTGAATCCCTCTTTGTAATTATGCAATTTTAACATTCCTGCGGGGTATGAGGTATAAGAACATAATAATTAAGAAAATAGTTCGAAAAAGGCAAGTAATGCAGGATATGCGGTCGCATTTCTAACATGCGGACCACATATCTTACATGGGCGTCGTATACTTGGACAGATTTCTGGGCAAAGGTTCATGTCAGAAGCGCTGTCTGAAATGCGGACCGCATTTCAAGAATTCGGACCGCAAATTGCGCTGCCTGTATCGCAGAGTGGAACAGAGAACTGGACAAGTTTAATTTCAAAAATGCAGTGAGAAATGCGGACCACATTTCTAAAATGCGGACCGCAAATCCCACAGTGAGATCGCAGAATGAGGCAGAGTTTTGGGCCAAATGTCATGTCAGAAATGCGGTCCAAATGCGGACCGCATGTCGAGTTTGCGACCGGAAAGTGATCGCATTCTGGACACCTGAACTTTTAATTTGTTCCGAATTTTGACCCATTATAAATAGGAACTAGGAACCCTAACATGCAAAACCCCCTTTATTTTGTCAATTACCTCAGAAACCTCTCTAAAACACCCCCAAACCCCAGCAAATCAATCTCCAAATCACCTTGAAAACAAACCCCAACATCTATTACAAGAAAACCCACCCTCTAACACTAAAGACGTAGCCCACAATTGCTGCAAATCATACTAAGATTTCAGCTGAGATAAGGCACCCTACCAAGTTGTAGCTCGTTAGCCTCGATTGTGTCCACCTGAAGTTCGTGAGCATCCATAAAAGGTTCGGCTCGAAGAATTGTTGGAAATCTAGGAATTTTCGCAAAGCAAGGTAAGTGTTTGTTCTAACGTTAGCTTGAGGGATTAGAAATCGTGTCTTGTTTGCTAAATTGCTCCTTCTTGAGAACAACGTATAGGCATGGTGATGGGTGTGTATATGTTGGTGTCACGCATGACCATGGTTCGTATATGGTTAATCGTTGTGTGACTATTGTTTCAAATTGTTGAATATTTTCCTTGAATTGTTATGATGTGTTGCATGTGGGAGCGGGTGGCACGCCTGCCACAAGATGTTGTGAATTGAGGGCGGGTGGTACGCCTACCACAAAGTTTGTTCTATTCGGCATAAAGTTGATGGTCAACTAGATTGGTTGAGTAAGAATTGTTAGGAGTCGAAGAGGTCCAGTGTCAAAATTGTGGGTAGTGTTTTAGGAGTCCGTTAGAAGTTTAAAGGGTCCAATGTCACATTAGTAAAGTCGTGTCTAGAGTCAACGAAATAATAATTGGGTTGGGAGGTTAGTTGTAGGATATTGACTGTAATTGAGTACTGATATTAATTGAGCTAAATAGAAGTCAAGTTTGGTTTGGTTATAGCTGAATTTCCCCCTGGTTAGGATGATTGTGTTGTTATTTATTCCCTTGCTGGGAAGTTGTTACGTTGATTTGATCCCTTGCCGGGACTTCTTGTGATTGTTGGGATGTGATGAATGTGGGAGCGGGTGGTACGCCTACCACAGTATAAATTGAAAGTGGGAGCGGGTGGCATGCCTGCCACGAGATATTATGAAAGTAGGAGCGGGTGGTACGCCTACCAAAGTATAAATTGTAAGTGGGAGCGGGTGGCACGCCTGCCATGAGATATTATGAAAGTGGGAGCGGGTGGCACGCCTGCCACGAGATATTATGAAAGTGGGAGCGGGTGGTACGCCTACCACAGTATAAATTGTAAGTGGGAGCGGGTGGCACGCCTGCCACAAGAGGTTACTGTAAGTGGGAACGGGTTGCACGCCTGCAACAAGAGGTTATAGGAGGAAAAAAGGGTGGATTGTATTTCATTTCGTTTGTGTTAAAAGCTTAATTGCAGTTTTCCTTCTTACTCTTTGATGATTCCTTTTGCTTATTTGTCTGCCGTTCCGATGTATGCTTTCTTTTCCCTGTTTAAGTTGTTTATGTATTTTATCTTCTGCTGTAGATACATATATGCTTATAATTACATAGGTTTATCTGGAGTCTTGTCCTAGCCTCGTCACTACCTCGCCGGGGTTAGGCCAGGCACTTACCAGCACATGGGGTCGGTTGTGCTGATACTACACTTTGCACTCTTTTGTGCAGATCTCAGTGCCGCAGGCTACGAACAGTAGGAAGCTTCCAGCCTCTAATTTTCAGGCGACCCAAGGTAGTTCTGCAGACGTCCGCGGACCTTGGAGTCCCCTTCCCATTTCTTGTATCTATTTCTCCTATGTAATCCAGAAACAACATTTTTTATATTCTTCAGACCCTGTTTGTAGTACTCTTAAATAGTCTGTGAAACTGTGATACCAGATCTTGGGTAGACCGTTGTGGATAGTTTATCGGAGATAGTTGTGTAAAGTATTAACTTTGTGTTTATTTCTCTTGTTGAATTACTGCTTTCCAGTTGATGCATTTGTGATGTAATGAATTCGTAAATAGAAACATGGTAGTTAGTCCGAATGACTAGCTTGCCTAGCTTTCACTAGTAGGCGCCATCACGACTCCCGAGGATGGAAAATCCGGATCGTGACAATAAAGCAAAAGACCCACCCATGACATAGTATAGGGAATCAAATATACTTTTATAAAGTAAATTGTCGTTTTTACTTTTTCCTTTTCTTTATTGTCCACACTTGTAATTATTTTGCTGGCCATTACTATTCATTTTTTTGTTTTCTTCTTTTCAAGATCCACTATATAAGGATCATAAGTTTCAAAACAGGGTAGGCTTTTCTTCCGGTTCTCTGGGAACTCTCTCTCGCCCACTTGTAAAAATAATCTCTATTTTCAACTTTGTATATCAATAAAATAAAAAGACTTACTGGTCACAACTGACGGTCTCAAGTATTTTAAATTTCTGTTTTTATTTTTAAATTTTATTAGTTAGAAATTTAGCGTAAATGATAGGCTAAATACTTATGTGTTAAAGTTAGGAATCTTGAGCTATTCTGTAGCATGCTTTAGTATTAATTTCAATAATGTATCTTTCCAATGATCCTTTGGTTAAACCCAGGCAGTTTTAAGTTTAGATAGTAACCTCTGATTAAGGCAGCATAACTGGTGGTCTTCGCAGAATCCGTTTTTAAGCCAAGATGGGCATTGTGAAAGGATATAGCAGGCAAGATCGTGGTTTAGAGTTTACTGTAAAAACTTAGAATTTGACAGGGTTTAAATCCTTAGTAATCCTCCCTGTAGCTCCATCGAAGCGATCCCATAAGGAATTTTGTGTGTGTATATATATATATATATATGCATCTCGAATAACAAATTTCGACGGGAAAAGAATCCTTCATACAAAGTATATTATATAATGCAAGAATTATACAATCCAAAAATAAATAAAACCATCTCAATGGAGAGCATACTATAATATTCAGTCAATTGTATATAACCATTTAATACAAAAATTTCAAATGCATTACACACAAAAAAACACACACAAATGCGCGCACACACACAGGCACACATATACATATGTAATACCAAATTATTCACTAAAATTAAAATAGACCCAACTCAGATGGAGAGTATACAAATAACTTAAGTCAAGTGAACATCATAATTAATGGCTCTAGTTTCATGGATCTGACATGTATACTCAGATAAGAGATTAAGTACATGATATCAATTACTAGTATTTCACCTAGTGAGCTTACCTAAAGTCAACGCTTTTATTACTGACTTGAAATTAATAGTGGAAGACCATAAAAATATATTTCTATCACAACTTAATCATTACTGCATTTTAGTTACAAAATTGATTCAACCTTTAAACTCATATAGAGAGTCAATACAGGTTATCAATAACGAGTAACTATACCTAGTGAGTTCATAATATATTTATCTGATATGAAAAAAGACCTAATGTCAACGCTTAAATTTATTATCTCACTATAAATAGATAGTGGAGATCATAGGGGTTAATTTCTATCACCACTTGATCACCACCACGAAATTTTCTCTGAGGATAAATTTTTTTAATTCAAAAAATGCTCAAAAACCCATCTAAATAGTCCTGAAATGCTAAAATTAACGTTTTTCACTGCATTGTAATGAATATTGTTCATTGGACTATTTCTGATAAACCTACCAAATTTCAGATCTGTAACGACCTGACCGGTCATTTTGAGCAATTGCACTCGGTTCAGCTATTTGAATTCATGAGAGGCATCGTATGATGTATTTTGACTTGTGTAAATCATCGGTTTTAGTTTTCAGGTTATTCAGAATTGATTTGAAAGAATGATTATCAACTAGGAAGCTTTATGTTGGAAGCGTTGACCGAGTTTGATTTTTTGTGTATTTAACCTTGAATCGCAGTTTGGATTATTCCTTTAGGTCCAGATGGTGATTTTGGACTCGGGCGTATGCTCGGATTTGCATTTGGATATTTCTAGAAGGTTTCGGTACTCTTTGGCGAAAATTGACAATTTGAAAGTTTTCAATGTTCATAAGTTTGACGGGTAGTTGACTTTGATGATATCGGGTTAGGATTGTGATTCCGGGAATTTTAATAGCTTCATTATGTCATTTGGTACTTGGGCGCAAAAATTGATTTCATTCGGAGTTGATTTGTGTCACGACCTAAACTGGAGGGCCATGACTAGCACCCAACATACTTGCCGAGCACCAACGTACATTTTATCTAACCTTCTTTATTATCTTTTAGGGCTGACGAGATTAATATAAATGGTAGACATGGATCATGGACAACCAACAATAAAATATGATGGCATGAACATACATAACATGGGATGACCAGACAATCAAGAAACTATATATAAGGTACGAGCTACCACGCTACCATGAAAGATTATACAACAAAAACCAGCCAACAAGGCATACCAAACTATACATGAGTCGACACCTGTCTATGAGCCTCTAAAGGAACATAAGTACTGCAACATAGCCGGAACAGGGTCCTGACATACCCATAATGTCTATAAAAAAAATGCATACCCAGACCACGACAAGTCCTGAGAAGGGATCTCGCCAATCACCGCTGAACTGGACAGCCTACTGTGGTGGGGGAGCTGCACCTGCCTGTCTATCAGGACCTGCAGCACAACATGCAGCGTCCACAAATAAAAGGATGTCAGTACGAATAAAGTACTGAGTATGTAAGGCCGGGAACCATAAGTACGAATAGTAATGTAAATAGGGATAGAGAATATACAACCTGTAACATCTGGGTACCTCTGAGGGCTATTGACATGAAATGCATGATACATATGTATATATACATAAACTTTTAAAACATACGCCTCTGTGGGCATCATCATCATCATATCATACCCGGCCGTAATAGGCACAGTAAAAAGGTATCCCGCCATCATAAGGCTCCGTAGAATCGTACCCGGCCACGTGGAGCTCGGTAAAACCCAACTGATCAGTTGTTACATAATAGGTGCCGTACCCGGCCGACTATAGCACGGCTCGGTAGAGTAAAAAAGATACATATATACAATGCATGCTCGACTCATGAAGATACGTTTTAAGCCTTTTGGAGTGACGTAAGGTTGGTATCCTCTGTACACGTTATTAGGACTAACTGTTCACCATGAACCTTATACGAATCAGGAAGTACCAAAAACATTGATAACATAAGAACAAGAGAAGCAACATCAACGTTAATCATTCCATAAGGGGGGAAACAATGTAAGTACTGCTAGCTTCTAAGAGTAGAGTTTCTTTGGAAGCTCATTCATTACATCATGTGCCATCGGAGTCGTGTAATAGAGGGAAAGGGATAGCCTCACATAACTAGTATATACTGCCCCAATCTCAAGCTATGCAACTATCACAACTCCTTAGTCTACAATAAGAGAAGCGATACTATCCTTATCATTTAAGTGTCATAACTATTATGTATTGACCACAACCTATTTTACGATGAAACAGACAACACCTCTCCTATATATATGACTTCACACAGTTCAAAAAAATCACCAAACAGCGCAAAAAATATCAATAATAATCATATTGAGCCTCCCAAAACAGTCCACACACAAGCTAATCACTTCATACATACGATGGCCACCTTAGTCGTGTCAAACGACCCGGAAATGTTACGAAGAACTATCAGCCCACAACCATAAATTTATATGGTGTTTCTCCACACCCTTCTTCCTCCAAAACCCCACAAAACAATAGTAAAACACGCAGCCCAATAGCAACACATAACAGTCCACAAAACAGTCCGCTACAAGTGAATAACTAGAACTCACGGCTTCCGATCACCGTCCCGTGAGTTCTTACATGTATAGAACGAATTACCATGAATTAACAGGAGAAAAAAATGTATGAAAGAGAGAAATAAACTTACCTTAATTGTTGGATAAATCAGCCCTTTCCTTGGTTCTTCAAACTCTAGGTTTCACCCCCAATTAGAACTTGAAAGAGAGGGAAAATCGATTAGGATTTGTGTGGGATTTTTGGGGAGGGGTTGCAGGGGTTCAATTTGGTTTTGAAGGTCTGAAATAAGGGTGAAAGAACTGAGTATATAATCCCTTAAAAGTCATCACTTGGCCGACTTTGGGACTTTTAATTTTGTCCTCTAATTTTGGCAAGTAGGTGATGCACCTACTTGTCACCTACCAATCTGCGCAGGTCTGCGGAAATACAATTATCTCTATACTCCTAGATCGTATTGACAAACGGTATAATGTATTAGAAACTAGACTCATAGATCATTAATTTGGTAGGTATCTCACCCCGTAATTCCTTGTAAATTGGGAGAAAATCTTAGAAATATTTGACCTAATGTTTAAGTAAAATTATGAACCTAAGTTGCGACAACTTTTGTTGACTTTTGTTTCATAACCCGTTTGACTTCTAGACTTATGATACAGATATTATATGATTCAAATACCTTAAAAAAGACCTCTTGAGTGTACTAAACACCTCTAGGTTTACCCGAAAATATGAGTTACAACATCCTTGATTCGTTTAACTCCTAATACTTGTTAATCACCCTTGTACACCCTTATATCACTTAAGACCAATAGGATTAACTTCTTATCATCTCAAAGATAATTACTTCTTGGATTTATGTTAAATAACATATGGCATGAACTAAGACGTGTGGATATGGGTTGTAACACCCTCCCCCCATGAACATTCGTCCTCGAATTTAAGGGTTCATGGGGAGTTTAAATCATCGTGGATCCCGGCCGAGTTTCTCTCATAAATAGAGGACGAACTTGCGAGCAGTTAACTCAACGTATGGCCTTACAAGAGTATAAAAATTTATGGACATGTACATTATCTGCATATCACCATTTTGTATTAAGGAAGAGTATTCTCAAGCTATTGCTTACCTCATAGAGCCATTCCACCTTCTAATGCATCCTGTGTTCCCCTAGAATCCTCGTTATCTTTATTCTAGAACAGGCAAAGGTATTTAGAGTTCATCTCCGCTTCTACTTCCCATGTCATTTCTTCCATACTCTTGTTCCTCCGCAATACTTTGACGGAAGCTACATCTTTTGTTCTCAGCTTGCGGACTTGTCGATCTAATATAGCCACTGGCACTTCTTCATATGATAGATCCTCTGTAACTTGTACATCTTTTATAGGGAAGACTCGAGAAGGGTCTCCAATACATTTCCTCAACATAGATACATGGAATACTGGATGGAAAAATTCCAATTCGGATGGCCATTCTAACTCATAAGCAACATGTCCAATTCGTCGAAGAATTTTATACGGACTGATATACCTTGGACTCAGCTTACCTTTCTTCCCAAAATGCATAACACCCTTCATTGGTGAGATCCTCAGGAAAACCCAATCACCAACCTCAAACTCCAGATCACGACGTCGGACATCGGAATAAGACTTTTTCCTGCTTTGTGCCGTCCTCAATCGTTCCTGTATCACCTTCACCTTGTCAATGGTTTGGTTAATCAAATATGGCCCATATAATTCCGTTTCACCGACTTCGAACCATCCAACTGGTGATCTACATCTCCTCCCGTATAGTGCCTCGTATGGGGCCATTCTAATACTGGAATGGTAGCTATTATTGTAGGTGAATTCTATGAGTGGAAGATGGTCATCCCAATTTCCCTTAAAATCTAGAACACATGCTCGTAGCATATCTTCCTGTGTCTGAATGGTACGTTCAGCTTGTTCGTCAGTCTGCGGATGAAATGCAGTGCTGAGATTCACTTGTGTGCCTAAACCCTTCTAAAAAGACCTCCAAAAGATAGCCGTAAATTGAGCTCCTCGGTCTGATATAATAGATACCGGCACACCATGAAGCCAAATAATCTCCTTGATATACAACTTCGCATAATCTTCAGCTGTGTAAGTTGTTTTAAATGGTAGAAAATGGGCACATTTTGTAATTCGATCAATTAGCACCCAGATGGAGTTAAACTTATGATAAGAGCGAGGTAATCCAATAATAAAGTCCATATTAATCACCTCCCATTTCCAGGTCGGAATCTCTATATTCTAAAGCAATCCACCGGGTTTCTGATGTTCTATCTTTACTTGTTGACAATTGGGAGACTGGGCTACAAATTCTGCAATTGACTTCTTCATACTATCCCACCAATACTACTCTTTGACATCATGATACATCTTTGTCGAGCCGGGATGGATGGAATATCGGGATTGATGAATCTCATTCATAATCTTCTCTCGCAACCCTACCACATTAGGAACACATAATCGGCCCTGGTATCTCAATGCCCCATTTCCTCCAATCTCAAAAGCCATAATTTTACACTGCTGAATGTTCTCTCTCAATCGTACTAAGATAGGATCTTCATATTGTCGTGCTTTTACCTCGGCTACCAAAGATGATTCTGATGTATTATGTACAGTAACACCTCCGTCATCAGAGTCTAATAATCTGATTCTCATATTGGCTAGCTGATGAAGCTCTTTAGTCAACCCCCATCTACCTGCTTCAATGTGTACTAAGCTTCCCATTGACTTACAGCTGAGAGCATCTGCCACAACATTGGCTTTACCGGGATGATATAATATCTCGACGTCGTAGTCTTTCAGTAATTCTAGCCACCTACATTGCCTCAAATTCAACTCCTTCTGATTGAAGATGTATTGTAAACTCTTGTGATCTGTGTAGATGTCAACATGGACGCCGTATAAGTAGTGCCGCCATATCTTCAAAGCATATATTACTGCAGCCAATTCCAAATCATGGGTTGGATAATTCTTTTCATGCTTCATCAATTGTCTTGATGCATAAGCAATCACCTTCCCACACTGCATCAATACGCACCCCAAACCTATACCTGGGGCATCACAATATACCACATAACCTTCTGTTCCTTCGGGAAGAGTGAGCACCGGGGCGGATGTCAATTGATTCTTCAGTTTCTGAAAACTACGTTCACAAGTATCAGACCATTGGAACTTGGTAGCTTTCTGTGTTAACTTAGTCAATGGTGCTGATATAGAGGATAACCCTTCTACAAACCGCCTATAATATCCTGCTAGCCCCAGGAAGCTGCAGACTTCTGATGGTGTCGTAGGTCTCGGCTAATTCTTTACTTCATCGATCTTCTGAGTGTCGACACTAATACCCTCATCAGATATCACATGGCCAAGGAATGCTACTGAGTTAAGCCAGAATTCATTTTTGGAGAGCTTAGCATATAACTTATGATCCTGAAGCGTCTGTAATACTATCTGCAAGTGGCCCCCATGTTCCACCTCCAAACGGGAATACACCAGAATGTCATCAATGAATACAATCATGAACACATCAAGATAGGGCCTGAATACGGTATTCATGAGATCCATAAAAGCTGCTGGGGCATTTGTTAGCCCGAACAATATCACCAAGAACTCAAAGTGCCCATATCTTGTCCGGAAGGCCGTCTTTGGAATATCCTTCTCCTTAACCCTCACTTGATGATACCCTGAACGTAAGTCAATCTTGGAGAAATACTTGGCACCTTGGAGTTGGTCGAAAAGGTCGTCAATTCTTGGAAGTGGATACTTGTTCTTTATAGTAAATTTATTCATCTGTCGATAGTCGATACACATCCGTAACGACCTATCTTTCTTCCGCACGAATAGGACTGGCGCACCCCAAGGTGAAGTTCTAGGCCTAATGAAGCCCTTATCCAGCAAGTCCTTCAACTGTGCCTTCAACTCTCGCAACTCTGCCGGGGCCATTCTGTATGGAGGGATAGAGATCGGTTGAGTGTCAGGCAACACATCAATGCTAAACTCAACCTCCCTTTCAGGAGGAAGGCCTGGGAGTTCATCAGGGAAAACATCTGGAAATTCATTGACCACGGGGATTGATTATAGAGTAGGCAGCTTCTCCTTCGCATCCCTAACGCGAACAAGATGATAAATATAACCTTTTGAGATCATTTTCCTTGCCTTAAAATAGGAAATAAACCTACCTTTCGGTCTAGCAATGTTCCCCTTCCATTCAATGATGGGTTCACCAGGAAATTGAAACCTAACCCTCTTCGTACGACAGTCAACATTTGCATAGCATGAGGCCAACCAGTCCATTCCCATTATCACATCGAAATCAACCATTTCTAACTCAAATAAATTTGCCGAGGTTTGACGACTACAAATCGTCACAGTGCAACCTCTATATACCCTTCTAGCAATCACAGAATCTCCTATTGGAGTAGATACCGCAAGGGGTTTACTTATCAATTCAGGTTCAATGCCAAACTTATTAACCACAAAGGGTGTAACATATGATAATGTAGATCCCGGATCAATCAGCGCATATACATCATAAGAAAACACAGACAATATACCTGTAACAACATCTGGAGACAACTCAAGATCCTATCGACCTTCTAGAGCATAGGTTCGATTTTGAGCACCACTCAAACTCGGCCCTGCACCTCTACCTCTACCACAGCCTGTCGACTGCTGAATACCACGTGCTGGAGGTCGGACTAATGAGGAAGAACCAGACATAGATCCAATCGGCTGAGCCATACCATCACCTCCTCTGTTAGGACAGTCCCGCATCATATGGCCAGGCTATCCGCAAGAATAACATGCATCAGAACATCACAACGTGGTGTTGGGGGTCTCGTCTGACTAGTATCCCTGTGATGTTGCGAGCCTGATGCCCGCGAACTCTGACCTGGACTAGAATAGGTAAATCAATCATATCGAGGTCTCTGAAACTGTGGAGGAGCACTAGCTACAGGTGGCGCCAAACTCCTCGAAGACTGGGGCTTGATGCTGCCTCTGAAGTCATCAGAATACCTTGCAAATCTCGCCCTCGTATGCTGGCCCCTATCCTACTCCCTATCTGCCCTCTGCTGGCGCTTACGATCCTATTGGGTCTGGGCATAAGCCTGAATACGGGAAATATCCATGCCCTCTACCAAGGACGCTGTCGTGTACTCATTTATCAGATATGGTCCCAACCCGTTCACGAACAAATGAACCCTATCACTCATCTCGACCACCATATGGGGAGCATACCTTGCTAAAAAATCAAACTGCATATTGTACTCTCGCACACTCATATTACCTTGTCTAAGGTTCAAGAACTTATCAGCTCTAGCTCGTCGTATCTCAACTGGCAAGTAATGACGAAGAAAGGCCTCAGAAAATTCCTTCCACACAGCTGGAGGAGCGTTCGAACCCCTGGATCTCTCCCAACTATCATACCAGAGAACCGCTAAATCCCGTAGCCAATAAGAAGCCAACTCTACTGCCTCTGTATCACTAACATGCATAACCCGCTGTGTATGATGAACCTGGTCAATAAAAGTTTGCGGGTCCTCCTTGGGTTTGATCCGGTAAACACTAGCGGGTCTAAATTAATAAAATCACGAACTCTCGTACTAACTGGTTTATCAGCAGCACCTGT